>VCJK01001804.1:74098-85345 GCA_024139485.1 Backusella psychrophila | reverse complement strand
TTTTTTTTTTTTTATAAATCTATATATATATGTTTATTTTTTGTTCGTTATATGTACAATAATAAAAGCGCTTGTTTATGACCATGCTCGATAGAGATCTTCAATATATTTAGAAAAGGTGGACCGTGGTGTTATGAGGACATGTCTGGCATGTGCTGCGACCATGGCATCAACCAGTGGGATTAAAAAAGGTTTCAGTGACTTTCTCGGGTTGATGCTATCCCGAATCTCGTCAAGTGGTTCAAATAAATGATTTGGTACATCAGAAAGTGTGGTCGTACAAGGGAAATGCCTAAACCAGGGTAACAGTGCACTTGAATCTCCTCTTGGATTTCTGTGATCGGTTGCTAGGTAGATGCGCGGTGTGCCGTCATCACAGCGTAGATTCTCTTGCTCCAAATCATATTGATCAATCACCTCCGTCATATTACTAACAAACACTTCGAGGTTTTGCGATACCATTCGGTTGAATGGCTTATCAGATGTTCGAAAGTGAAGTCCAAAGTACTGCTTCTTTCCTCCCAAGTAATCTACAATCCCTTCTACTGTCTTGCCCAATGATGTATCAAGTCGATAATTCAAAATGGACGCAATGCGTTCCTGCATCTCGATATGCTTTGGGTTGGTTAACTGAATTCTAGTAGATCCAAAGACACCTCCCAAATAGAGCAGCTTCTCAGGTCTAGAGTTAAAGTAGTCGAGTCCGAGCACTTTATAGTAACGCCTTCCTCCAAACGAGTCAAAATAATTTTCAGCATGAGCCACCAGGTACTCGGCTTCAGTCTTGTTTTCATATAACCTCCAATCATATAGATTAGTATCTTGGTAGAGATACATGTCGTCCCTTGTGATGTGAAGCATACGCTGTAGATCTTCTGTCGTCACGATCGATTGGAATTTCACTTTGATTCCCAATGAACTAAAGTCATGTAGTTCTGACCAAGGCATGGCTCCAAACAGTCTATACTCCTCGCATCTCGATCGTTCAATATAAGTACGTAATTGCCCAGGGGTTGCTCTTTGGCATATTCTATCGAAATCTTTTGGTGTTGTTAACCAGTCCAAATGTTCCATTAGTCTTTCTCTTTCCATCCAACCGAAAACGGAGCCAAGAAAGGCTGGCGGTATAATGAGCGTTCTTTCTAGCATATGGGCTAATAGTAGTGCATTGGCGAGTTCAATGCGTTGGTTGGATAAACCAGAGTGTGGTAAATAAGCTAAATAGCGTTCTTCTGTTGTCTTCAAAAGGGTATATTGTGCTGATAAAAGACATAACAAAGTGATCAGTAATAGGGTAAATAAAAGTCGTCTATGTCTTGACGATCGGAATAAGGAGTGAAAATGGATTTGTTTGCTTGCAAACATGAAATTCAAACATACAAAGGAGGAAGAGAAAGATGTGTAATTAAGGAAAGAAAATGTACTTTAAAAAAACTAATAATTTCCGGGTATTATTTTCTTTTATACGAAAAAAAGGGAGGTGTAAAAACATGAAAAAAAAGGGGGAGAACATTATAATTTGTTGGTCATACCAACATATGCCAATAAAAAATATTAATGCGTGTGTATCAGATGCTACTTTTGTTGTATTTATACCGCTTGTGGTTTTATTGCATAAATTGAGATCAGCATTGCCATTGTTTATATCGTTACAGAAACCCTAATTTATTCTTGTTCTACAGTGCAACCAAAAGTTGAATAATGAATGTAAATTGACGAATACCATTATTTTTATACTCATACATGAGTGTTTAAAGCATTACATAATATAATTCGTTTGAGAAGGTGATTTAGATGCATTCCACACCGCTTACTCTCTCCAATTGAGTGTAATGATCTTTGTACGGAGAGAAACAAAAGAAATACAGAAACCCAAATGACCTAAAAATAAGAACATCATCCTTCCAAAAATGGTAATGGGAAAAGATTACTATAATTAAAAAGATTCACTTTGTGCAATATCAAACGCTTTTTTTTTTACCACCGTCGACTTATTTTTGGCAATTTCAATAGCATAATAGTATTTTTCTTCTTTTTAAAATGTCACTTCAAACTTTCAGTTCCCTTTACCATTGTGCGACTATCGGACACTGGCACTAAAAATAACATTTTCGTTCTCTGTTTGTTGTTGACATTCGTTCGTGCACGCTAAAGTAGGATAATCATCATACATAAAAGGAGAAAAATACACACACAATGGATGTTCAAAATAAATAGAATAGAAAAAAGAGAATCTATGGAAGAACGAGTCAATGTGTAAGAGTAGAGATAATTGGACGTTCTCTATCGTTAAACAGACAAAACAATACATGCACCAAAGTAATCTCATAAAATTTAACATTTAGAATTGCATGTCCTTTAATTAAAAAAAAACAAACAATGTAACGACATATATCGTTTAAATGACTATATTTTTAACGGATTATAATGCTGTAGGATACTTTCTCTCCATTATAAATATTATGGATTAAAGAGGAACACTAATGCTTTTTTTAACAAAAAAAGAAGAAGCTACAAGTTGAATGCTATAAACATTTGGTTCCATGGTAATTCAGTTGTTGTGGGTGAACCATTTTTTTTTATGTGACACTTTTATAATCTTATTCTGTCCTTTTTTTTTCTATAAATAAATATTTTTTTATCCATTAATAGGTTCAAAATAGACGAAGAGTACCATAGTTTTAACTTATTTTCTGTTTTTGTGATTTCTTTTTTTAAAATTAACTTTAAAAGGTCTTCGAGACTCCTCCCTAATTTCTGTCTACCATTTTAGATGATTGTCATAAATTTTCCTTTTTGATTTCCTTTTTATATTTATATATCAAAATGCTCCAAAAGAATCCAACATTAGCTGCTAGAGGAAAATTAACATCACCATTAATACACAATATTTTAATTAAAATATCCTTCTAATATTGCAATGCTATTGTTCTTTATTTGTAATTGTAAATTTTGCCATATCAAATATCGGTACACCAACTAAAAATATCAGAACGTAAGATGATGGATTCAATTTTGGACGTAAAAAAGTTGACCCAGGTACATGGATACAACAATTAGGGGTATTAAAAGTACCCGCCTTATTTTTCTTTTAATTGGAATACATGGCCTTTTTTCGAGGCTGTAAAATCAAGCTATCTGCTCAAGGAAAATGGTATTAGTTTTGGGTATCTATGGGCTTCCAGTTGGCAATAATTTGGTGGTAACAACTACATGGGGACCGTTTTTTTACAGTCGTGTTTATCTGCTTACACTTATTGAGGTACATGAAAAGTATTTGAATACAATTGAGTTGATTAATTCACTCTTAATTACAACAGGTTACCACGTTTAATTGCTCTCTGTGTTTCTATACGTGGAATTACAAGCTTCTTGCAACTGGATTGGTATGTTGATGCTGTCTCTGTAAATTAAGCTATAGGCTTCATGTAACTGCACTAGTTCGAGGGTGCTGCCTCTGTAAATCTACAGGTTCATGTAACTGCACTAGTTTGATGATGCTGGCTCTATAAATCTATAGGATTTTAGCTGCATTAGTTCGAGGGTATCATCTATAATTCTATAGGTTCATGCAACTGCACTAGTTTGAGGGTACTGGCTCTATAAATCTACAGGTTCATGTGACTAAAACTGCACTTGTTTGTTGTTGGGGTCTCTGTAAAGCTAAAGGCTTTTCGCTGGTATTAGTTTGAGGGTAACAATTGCATTTTCATCGCTTTTTTACAGCCGTGTATAGTTGTACATCGACTTTTAAAAGAAAATATAAGGTGCTCAAATTGAACTTGATCAGCTCATTATTACATCGTGCTAACTTTTTTCCTTTTATTTTTTAGGCTTTCTACTTAGGCCGATTTGTATATATCTATCTACGGACCTCATGTAACTGGTATTAATATATGGGTGGTAGCTACAAAACTTCACATTATTCAACTTACGCATACATATTTAAAGTTTCTGTACCACTTTTGGATTGATTAAAGTACCGTAATATAGTTTCCAAACTCTGATCCAGTTTAACATTTATATATTTTGAATGACACTAGATTTCACAATAAAATTTAATATTTCTTTCATATGAGTATTTTCTTACGTCGAAAGCTTACAACATCAAAAAAAAAGCTAGTAATAATAAGTGCGTTTGGTGCGACAATAATACCTGAAACGGTAATTATGATAATAAATTTATGCATTTATAATATAATATTTTAGAATGACATTTTTGCTAAAGAGGTTCCTCGATGTATTCACTATTTCCTTTGTCCTCATCTCAAACATTTTCTAAAACCCTATAAGGAAAAATAAAATAACGATAATAGTGGTGGGCAACGTTTATTATTTTGATTAAGATGAGCGATCTTGAAGCTCTGTTTTTCGGTAAATAAATATCCGCAACCTCTAAGTTCACTACTTTTGACATCCCTCTTGGAAGTAAATTTACGGAGGGACTTCTGTCACTTAATCATCTTTGAGCCAAGATGCAGTACTGATGTGCTGAGGCATAATTTAGATAAATCTTGGTAGCTTCAAGATACTTCAATTCCGTCCGAATTCTTCAAACTGTGGATATTCTACCATGCAAAAAATGAACGCCTAGTATTTCATGAAGACGTTTATATAATTTCTGGATAAAAATGTTGATTTTTTACTTGAAACTAAAACCGTATTTCATTACAATTCTCAAATAATGAAAGTAGATAATTTATCTTCTACGTAATATTACATAAATGAAGTGGATCGGTAAAGAAATACATACGTTATGATACAGTTGCTGTTTTTATCTCGACACCATTACTTAAATAAACACTAATTTTAAGATAATGATTTCTAGTTTTAATCGATTCATCTCATTTATCATTGAAGTTCAAAGTGTCTACATAAATATGCAACCTAATCATTTTCACATACTATACTTTTGTATTTGCAGTCCTAAAATGCCAAGCAAAGTAACCAACATGCCATGCGCTTATTTTTATATCCCTTGAGATAACCAAAGCCTATTTGGTACCTGAAAAGAGAATCCAGGGAAAAAATAAAGTATAGAAATCTCGTTAACTTTTATTGGTTAAACTCCTTTTTAGAGACTTTGTATTTTAATATAATGATTGTCAACTATTATCAAAATAGAAGGAACGCAGAATATTGAATATATGTGTTGCAGAATATAATTTATGGATGCATTAAATTGCATGCCTCTTTATCTCGGATTTTTGGATAAATATCGATCAAATAAGCCAAGAAAATCGGATGAACAAATAAACCAGAGCTATCCAGCCAATCATCAACCCAAGACAAACTACTTTGAATATGCTTCGTTACGTGTTGTTACAGTCAACAAACAAATGTAATCATTATGCATATTATACCATGTATTCAAAATCAGATATATTCTTTGCATTTTTATTGTATTATACTAAAAATTAAAAACAATAAAGTATAAATAAACAAATGAGCTTTACTATTCATGAGGCACATGCATTCTCCTTAAGCTGTATTATTAATAAATAATGAAATGATATCACTATCGATCATAAGACTTCTTTTTTTTATGAAAAGAAAAAGATCAACCATTTATTCCATGCCAACAAAAAAGAACAAAGCACTGATCATACTTTCAGAGTGATGATCAATGTCTTTGCCCTTTTTATTATCAAAAGTGGCTGAATACAAGCTATATTTTTTTTTATTATCTTGTGTATTTGTAAAATGTCTTGTGATTGGTGCTTAAATATTTGTGTTCTAAAAAAAGAAGGGTGTTGCTTTCATCTAAAAATACAGTTTCCTTATATTGTCTTTTCTGCTACAGCTAAAAAGAGTAGAAAGTTGATCTTCAGGTATTTTAGACTTGTAGAACCATAACAAATGTCTATCTTATACATAACAATGACATCTTGGCTGGTGAAAGTTATAAAATGGGCTATGAGTCTATAGAAAAACTAGTTTTGATCTAGTCCGCTCGGATCATAGGCTTTTTTTTCGAGCTATTTTCGTCTTCATTTCTTTTTAGAAAAAAATAAAGAAGTAAAGAAAGGTCAGTTGCTAATGGCTTGAGTGAAATGAGCATAAAAGACAAAAAAAAAAGAACAACAAAAAGCCATCTGCTCATTTCAGTTCATGATGATGAGAAAAAAGAAAAGACAGAATACTACTAAATCAAAAAAGTAAAAAAAAATAGTATCAATTGTACACTCTGATACCGTTAAAAGATTTCGGTTTGTAGTAAATGTTGATGTTAAGTACGAGTTTGGATTAGATTGAATGCGTCATATGATCCTTGTAAACAGTGGCTTCCGTTCAATAACCTATTTGGGTGCCAAGGAAACATCAATTATATTAATATGACATGCTTTTTAGATTCCGATGGACCTTAATATAAATTATGATAATTATTTTATTTTTTCCTCTTTTCTTCTTTATTTCATTTCTATACATAATTACCTATTATTAAAAAAAATGTATCGTTGGGCGATTTCCTTAGCTTTTCTTGCCTTTGGTGTAGTAAATGCTCAAACCGCCTGTAACGGCTACGCGGAATACTGTTCAAAACCTTACAATTCATTAACTCATGTTTTAACTCATAATTCCTATGGCTATATTGCCAACCCAGCAGCTAATCAACTCTGCCCTGTAACCACACAACTTGCTGATGGTATTCGTGGTCTTAAACTATCTGCTATTAATCCTTCAAACACAACAACAACAACCGCCACAAGTCAAAGCATTTATCTCTGTCATACTTCATGTTCTATCTTGAATGCTGGACCTGCGGTCGAGACACTCGGAAACGTGACAGAATGGCTTAAAAATAACCCTAATGAAGTATTGACAATCAGCTGGAATAATCTTGGAGGCTTTGCACTCGATGCTTTCGAGGCAGCTTATAAAGCAAGCGGTATCTTAGAATACACCTATACCCAAACAACTGGTAACCACACCTGGCCTACCATCCAAGAGATGATTAATAGTGGAAAGAGAGTCGTCAACTTTATCGATACTGGAGCCGATCAGAGTACCTTGCCCTGGTAAGATTTTATTATTATTATTATTTTCAAACTCAAAGAATATTTATTTTTAACAAAACTCTAAAAATAATAAATAGGCTTTTAGACGAATTTAGTTATGTTTTTGAAACGCCCTACGACAATAGAAACGCCTCATCCTTCAGCTGTGTTATTGATAGACCCACCGATCCCTCCAACCCTGATCAAATGATGTACATCATGAACCACTTTTTGTATGGTACATTAACATTAGGCTCTACTGTGATCGAGATCCCTCAAAAGGGTACTGCCAACGTAACAAACAGTGAAGGTTCCCTTTTGAGCCAGGCTACTACTTGTACATCGACTTTTGGACGTCAGCCCAACTTTTTAGAAGTAGACTTTTATAATTTAGGAAATACACTTGAAATTGCAGCCACACTTAATAACGTCACTTATAATGGAGCAGCAACTCAGTGCGATGCCTATGCTGCACAAGCCGCTAACAGCGACCAAGGCTCTTCTGAAGCAAACCGTATTTTTGCCAGTTCCACACTTTTATTGTCCATGGTGGCTGCTACCTTTTTTGTCTTTTTTTAGATGTTAAAACTTATTTATACTTTTTTTGTACAAAATAAAATAAAATAAATGTATATTTTTTAAAAAATAATATGTAAAACTACTGCCTTTGCTGATCAGTATTCACTCTATGTTTCTCTTTCTCTTTATTTTTGTTCAAGACATTCTAAAGACTTTTCTGTACGGAGCAGATCTTTTCATAGCTGCTGCTTTTAGGTGTTTTATTAATGATATCAAGTTCCGCCAAATACCGTTTTTATATCATTTGTGGTATCTTTTTAGTGAGAGTTGTAATAATTTACACGTTTTTTATGGTTAAAAATAACAATATCAATAACAGGTTTGTGTCCGTTTAAGCTTAAAGGTATTCTCACAGTTAAATTTCATTGGTAAAAAGAATAGATATAAAAAACCTCAAAAATAACAAAAGGCTCGAGTAATCCTTAATATTGAATCAATCATCTTGAAACAATACTTTATTTTATGCAAACATTAACAGTAAAGTTTTGACATAATTTAATTTTTTCCTTTTAAGAAAGCTTAGCAAAAAAAATATGGCTGATTAATCTAAAGAGGTAAAACACACCCACTGAAAGAAGTTACCGATAGCCATAAAATCCAAATTAAGACGATGAGTGATATAATAATCAAACGGCCCCTTCTTTGATAGGAACCAAAGACATGAAACAGGGCAAACATAAAGCAACAGATAAGATATAAAAAAGTAAAAAAGTGAGAGTGAAATATACACATAAGAAAGCCAATGACACGAGATTTACACAGCTTCTGTTTGTGCGGGGCCGGAATCATTTTTTTTTTATAAAATTTTAGTACAAGCCTAAATCATGTAATCCTTCTCTTTGTTTTTTGCGAAATCATCCATCCAACCCCTTTCGAGAGGCATCCATCGCAAACAAGCTCTTTATAGACATGTCCACCTACTCCAAGAACCTTTTCGACGTCCTCGGTGACGGTGAGCCCGTCCGCCCTGCTCCTGTCAAGGAGGAAGCCCCTGTCGTTGTCGACCAAAAGGTCGCTGCCAAGATGACCAAGGATGGTAAGTTTGTCTCACTTAATCATTTACAGCTGTTTGTCCATTTTCTAGGGCTTTCTTTTCTTTTCTTTTTTCTCCTGTCATATTTCTCTCTTTCAATTCCTCTTTAAAAAAATTACTGTTTCCATGACAACAATTTCGATTCAATTTTTAAAAAAAAATGCCTCGAGAATGCAAGCACTTGGAGATAAAATGGCTCAACTTTCGATAATCTCGACTCAGTTTTATAGAAGTTTATGTAACCGAGAAGTGTCAACAGTAGAATAGACGAGCAAATAAATAAGGAACAGATCGAATGGGTCATCATTTCATTCAATGTCGATACCTCGTAGAAAAGGAGAGGGAAAAAAAAGGGGAAGAAAAGAAAAGAGAAATATAATGGAAAAGTAAAAGAAGGCCTTAGAAAACAAGTTGAAAGAGAGAAACATGACTCTACAGCTTTTGGCATAAATACGCTAGTTGGATTAAATGGAAAGAAACCCAGTATCTCAATTTTTATTAACTGATACACATTTATAGCTGCTCGTGCCGCTAAGGGTTCCAACAACCGCCGTCAAGGTGGCCGTAGCCAGAAGGAGGGTCGCCCCCAGCGTGGTCGTCAATTCGATCGTCACTCTGGTACCGGTATTGTGTAAGTAAATGGTTTATTCATAAATGAAGCCATGAGGCCAGTAAAACTAATGTTTATCGTTAATAGCGACTCTGACAAGAAGGTTAAGCAAGGTTGGGGTAACCCCGAAACCGCTGAAGCTGAAGCTGCCACCGATGTCGTCTCTCCCAGCGCCCCCGATGCCGCCGAGAAGGAAGTTGTTGCTCCCGTTGAGCCTGAAGAGGTTGTCAAGACCTTGGATGAGTACTTGGCTGAGAAGGCCAACAAGGGTTTGAAGGTCTCTCTTCCCGAAGCCCGCAAGGCTAACGATGCTGATGAAGCTGCCTTCAAGGGTACCGTTGCCTTTGCCAAGGAGGAACTCCAAGACTTCTACGTTTCCAAGGACACTAAGGCTGCCAAGAAGACCGAAAAGGTCCGTAAGGAAAAGGTCTTTGTTGAAATTGAGCAGCGCTTCCAGGAGAAGGCTCGCCCTGAATTCCGCAAGAACGACCGTCGCGGTGGTCGCCCTACCGGCCGTCGTGCCCAAAAGAACAGCGCTTCCCCCGCTGTCAACCTTGAAGATAGCTCTGCTTTCCCCTCTCTTGGTGCTACTGCCTAAACGATCTATATTTAAATTCAAAATTATTAATTAAAACATGATTTTAAAAGAGAAAAAAATGGTCTTTGAAAAAAAAATCGTAGTTGGAACAACTTTTATTATTGTTGAAATCAGCAGATAGGAGAAATGTTATTTTTGAAGAAAAGGAGCAAAAAAAAAGAGAGAATATTTATAAGCTATCAACTCCTATCTTGATGTGATAAAATGATGCTACAATCAAATTATGGTTGGCTAAAACTAAATTAAATATTGAAAGATCAGCAAATGCTCATTAATTGTTTATTTATTTATTCTTTTTTTTTTTTTTTACATATTCCATTTTCTCTCTCTTTCTTTCACATTTATCATTCCGCCATCATGTTTCAAAAGAAGAACCCTAAAAACCTTGCACTTAATTTGTCTAGCAATACATTCCCTTGTAAAAGTAGTTACAAAAAACCAAAAGTAACGCATGATAACTCTCCAGGCTCTACCCTTTATCATGCAGGTCCAGTGCGCATCTTACCAAACTTATATTTAGGTGCCGCACAAAATGCTCAGGATGTATATCAATTAAAAAAATGCTCCATTTCAACTATTATCAATGTAGCAAGCGAAGTGATAAAACCATGCGTCATTCCATATACTATAGAATACCATCATATCCGTTGGACACACAATCAAGATAATTTAGCCAGCTTAGAATTTGGACGAGCCATTGATCTCATCAAGGGAGCACATTTTAAAAACCACAAAGTATTAGTACACTGTCAACAAGGCATTGAACGTTCCGCTGCATTGATTATTGCATACCTGATTCATATGTCGCGTCGCCCTCGATTACTCTCTACCATCAAACAAGAAGACGAAATCACCTCTCAGTCACTGGCGGGTAAAAATTGGTCATTGGACCATGCAATTACCTTTGTTAAAGAGCGGGCCAACGGCATTAGACCAAACCTCTCCGAGATGTATCAATTACACGAATATGACAAAGCGTTACCTTTAAGCGATATACCTCGTCCATCTATTCAGACACGTACACGTCGTTCTGAATCCATTACCACATGTGAACCCACTTTTATAAATCCTATGAAACCATTAAATCCTCATTATGGACAGCGACGACCACGTGCCACTAGTTTTAGAGATGTCTCGAATCAATCACGACCACAGATCTGGTCTAATACAGCATCAAAGGAACCATTGGTACAACAGCAGCCAAACAAAGATAAACTTGCTGCTGCAGCTTTTTTAATTGTCTTGTTTGCAATGAGACATAACAAAAAACCTCTCCCTCCATGCTCAAACACTTTAACGGGGTGATGCCAACTTCTTTTCATTGCCACCACCAGTCACCTTCTAATTGACACTTCCACCTCCTTTATTATAACATTATCCAATTTGTTATTATATTTTGTAGTTTCCATATTCCTAATTAAAATGCATA
>VCJK01001802.1:1087-14051 GCA_024139485.1 Backusella psychrophila | reverse complement strand
AATAATAAAAAAAAAAAAAAAAAAAAAAAAAAAAAAAAAAAAAAAAAAAAAAAAAAAAAAAAAAGTATAGATCTTTTTTTACCAAAAAAATAAAAATCGCTTTTATTTTTATTGCTTCTCAGATAAAAAACGACTTAAACCCTTTTTGAAATTCCTGAGCTTGGCTTATTCGAAAGCACTGCTCATTTTGCCTTTTCTTTACTCCATTACCAAGTCATTGGTTAATAAACAAAACAAACAAACAAAAAAAAAGACAAGGATCATCATGCTGCTCTTTGCTTCATTTTATAGTATAAAGCTATGTGGGTTTTATTTATTTATATGAAATATCATTTTAATTATAATAATATAAATGAATGTAATTTACAAATTGCTGAAGGTGATACAGCGACTTCTACAATTTCTTTTGGCTTCAGCAGCTTTTTTTTTTGCCTTTACCAAAAGGGTCCTGGCTGATCAAGCGATTTTGCCATGGTTAAATCACCGCCATAAACTGCAAATGGGTTGATAACAACAACTTGGGTTTAAGGCACTTCCAATATCTATTATTAGTAAAATACAAAATGGAATTGCTTATAAGCCATGCTGTGTAATCAGCATCAAGATAACAAAACAGTACATTCTACATTATTTAAGGCGTAGCGATATGTATGTCTCTGCATTAACACTATTTTATATCTCCTTTAACCTTTTATCATTCTCACAAACATGAATAACAACAACAATCATAATCAATAAGATATCATTCATTATAAATAAAACAAAAAAGAGTATTTCTCTCCTTGAATGAGACCATTCTCGAAGAGTATTTTATTAAAATGTTTTTGTTTTTGTTTTTGTTTTTGTTTTTTTTTCAATATGAAGAGATGCTAATGTATATTTCTGTTTTCTTTGTTTCGTTTTGTATTAAGTTGCAGTGAATATAATAATAAACGTTGAGGTAGAAGAATAAGCATGAATGCAATAAAAACTTTTTTTTTTCCTTTTTTTATAATTGGATTGGGCCTTGATCATTATTGTTGGTGTTGCTGGTATTGATTGAAGTAGATTTTGATAATTTTGAGTTTTCGCTTATAGGTGAAAAGATGAGTTCTGACTCGGGTTCGACGTTTGAAATGTAATCGTGTTGATCAGAAAAGGTATTTTTAAGATCTGGAGTATCTTGAGGAGTGATTAATAACGAAGTGGTTTTATTTGATACATTGTGGCTGATAAGAATAGGCTCATCAAAACGTTCATCGATAGGAGTTAACATTGGGGTGGTATTTGCAAGACTCTGTGCCAGCAGAGCCTCATTTACATTCAGTAGTGATTGGAGGTATTCTGGAGAAGGACCAGAATTGGTTGATAATATATTTGAGAATAGCGGTGGCGATATTGCGTTTGAGGGGAGATTTTCGTCTATACGTTCATTTAGTATTGCAGTATTTTGTGATGTTGCTATGATAGCTGTGGAAAATGAGGTTGCTGTGGTGATGGTACTCGCTGTTATTGCACCTTTTGAAATTTCAGGAACGTGAATGTCGTTCATTGTGAGAATAGGCGAAACGGGCATTTCGATCTCTTGGGAAGTTGCAGGAAGATCAAGCGTACCGAGCCAACCAACTCCTGCTCCACTTTATAGAAAAAAAGACTTGTTAATAACAACAATATAAAACTAATTGCAAAGACTGGTTTACCTTTCTTCCCATTCTTGTCCCATTCGCTGCATGACAATCTCTAGCTTTTCGCGTTGACGTTCTAAGTCTTCCAAGTTTTTATCATACTCTAAGAGAGATTTTTCCATTTATAATAATAGAAAGCGTTTTAATTTTTTTAATTTTGACTATTTTTGTGTTTGAAAAAATACAAAGTAAAAAAAGTGAAAAAGAAGAAGAAAGAAGAACAGGAAATAGAAGAAGAAAAAAAAAAGAGGATTGATATGTAAAGTACCATAAAGTCGGCGATATAAAAATAATAATAAAAAAGTTAAAATTATATTTAAGGTAACTGAAAGAATACACATCCAATATCGCTAATAATAATGATAGTATGACACAGCACATCATCATATATAGAATCACTCTTACTACCTTTGATTATTGCAAAAAGTTATATCATTGATGATGATATTATTTATTCTTCTGGATGCTGGCTCCTTCTTTTTCCTAATACATTCACCAGGTTTCTCTTTATTGGTTCACAGTGATTTACAACTCTTTTTGACTTTTGTGGTCGGACTTGACACATTTATTTCCTTTTTTGAAAAAAACGCTTATTTTAACTGGACTAAAATATGTCGTGCAAATTTACTGCCTTTTTCGGAATTAGAATCTTGTTTTTTGAAAAAGCCCTTTTCGCGCCTGATAAACTTCTCTCATTGGTTCATCACATGAACAACCAGACATATTTATTTGTTTTTTTATATTATTTACACACACACACAAACGCGCGCACACACAAAAAGACAAGTATAAACCCATTCGCACAGAACTGTCTCTCTTTTCTTTATTACTCAAACCATTGATATTATAACGCCAGCATGATATGATGGATTTAAGCACATCATAGTACTGTATTTATAGTCGCTGCTGATCATTGGGCTTTTTATGGTCTGGGCATGATATAATGCCATTTATGCATCACCGAAATGGAGCATTTTTATATATTTGTGTAGATACCAATGGCATTTAAAAAACACTTTGTATGCAGATATTATTCTTTTTTTTTAAAAAAAAGAAAGTTATTTGTATCTTACTTGATGTAGATCAAAGCAATACTTCTATTCCTTCTATTCCTTCTATGAAATAATATTCTATTTCTTCCATGAAATAACATTGGAATAATATACCCAAATGGTTTATATTAAAAGTTTAATAAAACAGTAACAATAAATGTAGCATTAGATATCCGTTTGAGAAATGAACGGTATCCGCGGTTTCATTACCTTGATAGTCAATCTCTTTTCCCTCCTTGGAATTATTTGGCACACACATATATCAGTAGTATTGTTTTTGCGTATAGTAAATACATGTGCTTATTTGCATCACCCAAGTTGGGGGGGGTGGCGGTTTGTGATTTAACACTTGAAACGAAAAAAAAAAAAAAAGTTAATGTTAATGTTATCGATAATGTGTGTTTCTTTGTTATTATTAGAGATAATCTCACAAATTTTAAATGAATCCAGAGTACTCGATTTCTTTATTGTTATTGCTATTAGATGAAATCGAATGTATGTGATTGATATTTCATCTCGTTTAGAATATCACTTGATTCGTCTATTCTCTATTAGTCGCAGTGGTAACTGTTGTTGTTGCTATCCTATTTGTTTTTTTTGTTTTTTTTTTTCAATAGTTCAAATATTGTTGTCAAATATACATTACTTCCTTTTTTATCAAGGATAAAATCCCACAAAAAAAAACAACAACTCTGATTGCTTGTAATATCACGGTGACGGACTTGACATATTTGTCCAACAACAGTAACAGCAAATTCACCATAGCCCATTGCAATTGGTGCAGGTAAGAGAAATGTTGGCCATATTAGTCATACACAAAAGTGGATCGAGATCTCTCTTCCATGAAAAGGAAGGCTTGGCTGGCTTTTCTTTTTCTTTTTTTTTTTTAAAAAAAAAGCTTCTATGTATTGAAGAGATGGGTTCTTCATTAAATCAAAAAGTTTAAACGAATTGGAAACTTTATCAAAAGAAATACTTTCTATTGCTCAAAAAATAACAGTGATAAACCTTTGAAAAAAAAAAATTCCTTTTCTTGATCAGCCAAATTAAACTGCATTTGAATTAATAAGGTTCCAAAGATGTATTTCTTTTCCTTTTTCATCTCCAAGTAAAAAAAAAGCCTTTGGATCGGAACTCCTTTACGACATAAAAGTGAAACCAGCACATGCCTTTTTCTGTGTTCGAGGTCTTTTACAGTGTTTTCAGAAAAGTTTGTCGAGTATTAAATTAATTGCTGTCGGCAGTTTTTTGGGGAAAAATTATCGTAGTCTTTTGTGAAAATCTTAGTTGGGTTATCTAGTGAATTTAAGTCGGTTCCTTAAATCATCAAGGCTTCCTTTGACAACAAACTCTTACCTTTTTGCGATCGGGTAGTCTAAACGTGCCGGGGTCACGTTTTTTATACACATCCATCCTATATAGAACGTGTTTTATGCACATCAATACCCAGCTACCTTTGATTATGGAAGATGTATATATATATATATACATATACCACTGCATTCTACTAATGTTATCTAATAATTGCCAGTACATATATAAGAAAAAAAAATTCGCGTCAGTCGAAACGTGTTTGATTGGTACAAATCTATCAATGATGGTTTTTTAATTTTTTTTTATCATGCAAAGAATCAATTTCTATTGTTTTCTTTCTTTCTTTTTTTTTAAAAAACATCTTTTAAATGGTAATCGAAATAAGGATTCTGTTTATATATTGTTATTCAAATTGGTTTATATTTAACATGGTAAGGTATGGAAAGAATCTTTTCTCATGTGGACAGTATATTTCATCAAGGTAAACTGTGTTATACTTGTGGGACACCCTCTAAATGCTTTTCTTTAATATGCAACTTGAATGGTTTTATTGTGGTCAAAGGGTACTCTTGATATTGTTGCATAAGGACACTCAGAAGATGGGTAGGTTCACTGAAATAACTATCAACGTTTCTTGTTCCCAATACGTTTTTTTAAATAGTGAAGAGGGGATCCTTGTTCTGATGTTGATTGTATGCTCTGTGCTATACTTATGTTTGACAACATTTTGTATTGTAAGTGTATTTGGTACAAGGATTGCTTTTTTTAATTTTTTTTTATAATATTTACGTTTTTTAGCGTTCTCCTGCTGAAGTTTTCCCATCCTAATATGTTCTACTCTTCTATAAATGAACCACTTTTCTTCCACAAGCAAGAATGTATCATTAAATTCAACATATATCAAACTAAAAAAAAAAAATTCATATATTTAGATCAATGACTCTTTAATTTATCACACTTTCACAAGACAAAGGGCTTTGGTAAATATTATTTCTTCTTAAAAAATAGTTCTTTTGGCACTTCTGATGTACCTATTTTTACAAATTAGAGGCAGTTCACTTGGCTCATGGTTGGTATGTATATATGATTTGGTAAAGATGATTTGTCTGTTTGCTATTCAAATATTCATCTTATTCAAACTCTATTTCGTATGCATACACGAGGTATCATCTTGCCATATACTATAATGATCCAGCTGTCTCTTTTACTTTATATAAGTAAGTAACGTTAAAACAATAGATAGTATCATACTTAATTCTAATGCTTATTATCATTATGTTGTGCTTACGTCAATATTTACAATTAGGGCTAGATACATAGTTACTTTTTGCCTCCCACGCAGTGTGGTGACTCAAATGGGGGTCTAACGTGCACTTGTGTACTTTAGACCACCTGTTTTGCAAAGTGGTCAATAGAGTGGCGATGATATCATGTAATAACTGGTCCAATTGTAATATTAAAATTATTTTATCTTTTATGGATACATGCATTCAAGAGAATACGATTCGATTCCATGAAAGGGAGAGACAGACTAATTGTAATCTCGATATTAGCCTGGTATAATAGTTCCAAAGCAAACCTAAAAAAGCACTTATACTCATAACATGCTTCTCAACCATAAAGATCAAACCATAACAGAGTTATTAAATTGCTAGTGTACTGCATACCATATAATATTAATCTTTAAAAAAAATACCTTTCATTAACTTGAAAATAGGTTGGAGCATGTAGATAACATTCCAACACAAACAGACAGTTCGAAAAGAGCATCACTTATGAGGATATCGTAAAATATCTATACGAAAGCACAAAACATTGACAAGAAATCCCCTCAACACACAAATTACGTTCAAAACACAACCTCTTTCAACACAAATTCTCTGGATCTGCTGGACAGAATAAATAATAAAAATTAAATTACGGGATTGCGGAATATCATATCCGAAGCCGATTCTGATGTTCCAAGAGCTCCTGGAGCCAAATATTCCGGAATATCATAAGGTTCTGTAGTGCTGGCTTTATCTCTATTAATCAAGGACAAGAGTGGGTGAATCATTTTGGACCTTTCTAAGGCTTAACGATGTGGTAAAGAGTATAAAATTTTATCGTTCACTCGCATACTAATAGTTTTTTACTTGATAAAAAAAATAAGAAACATCTTAAAATTTTAAACATGGTGACTGGCAGCCCAAAGTTTCCTCGTGGTGGCGACAATAACTCTCTACTTTCGGAAGAAATGAGAAGGGTATTTGTAAAGCAAGATTATCTTTTGAGGATGCCAGTCAGTTCGTTTATGATTTGAATTCCAAATGTGCATCTCTTGGTCATTGTGTCAATGTTGGCTCTTTTGTTCTGTTTCAACGTGTGTAGTAATGAATTGCTGCATTCTACCAGTAGTTTCAATGTGTCATCAATTGAATGCATCGGTATTTCCTTCTCAAAACCGCTGCTACATTCAATAAAAATTTCTTCGTCATTTGTTATCGTGTTGCGTCCCAACACATCTGCGTACTTTCTATCCGAGAAGCTGATGATGAAGTCGCCGCTTTCAAAGCCGACTGAACTTTGTGACTCGATCAACTTCTCACACCAGAATAATTGAGTTAAGTCTGACTCTTGGTGGAGGTATTTCAACATCGGTACGATGAATTTCACGAAAGGGGTGTGCTCGTGGTCATTGCAATTACGCATTTTTTGTTTGTAGTTTGAGTTAAAGTCGGTAAGAGTGTAACAAATAATGTTCATAAATACACGACTATGACCAGTTGCCTTCAATCTACGTTCATTATTCGAAAGCATTTCAACGAAAGATCTTTCTTGATAATTAGAAGGATAACCACATTAAAGGATTTATCTATAAATTAAAATTAAAGTTTTAATTTTGAAAAGGATATAGCCAACTTTCTTTAGAGAAAGTTAACATCAAAGAGTCGCGCAGCAAGTCAAGAACTTGATGCTTAGAGAGGAAACAATAATGGAGGTATTATTTTACAGTATGTTTCAGGAGGAAACATAACAACACTAACATAATGGATGGAAAGTTTTTTTAATTTATAAATCTATTAATTTTTAATCTTTAAAGTATTAGTCTTTAAAAGTTTTCTTTAAAATGTTTCATCTTTTTTAATCTTTAACATTTTAAGATATAAATCTTTAAAGGTTCATCATAAAAATAAAAATAATTAAATAATTAAATAATTGAGCAGATACAACTCAATAATTAGTAATGCCATTTTTGGAGATGACGGCAAACGTTTGACTTCAGAATTGACGGCCTGGAAGCACACTGAAGAGTATAAAAAGTTCTGGATCGATAGGATAAACAAAAAAACTCAACTTGTCGTTCAGGAAGGATGCACTCAATACGTATCTGATAGTGCACAAGACGCATTAGGAATACTTACCTTCATGTCAAGAAATGAACCAACAGATAAACCATTATTATCTACTGAAGAATCTATATCACCATCGTCGTCGTCGACTGATTCAGAGCCAAGCAGTAGTAATTCTACATTGCCACAATCATGCACTAGTCCTACAGTCAATAGCGGCAATAAATCGCCACCATCACTGTCGCAAAATAGTAAAGGGTCTTTTGATAATCTAATTCCGTCAATTGTTGCCCGGATCATTAATATTCCGAACATACTGATTTTTTGGATTTGATTTTTTTTTCTTTTATTTTATTATTCTTATTTCGTACTCATTCACTCCTTTCAATTCACAACACAATGAGCAATGCCTTTCCTTCTAATGACCTATTCGATAAAAGAGTAACCGAAACAGAGGTAATGAGAAAAAGCCGTTTTTTAGTTGTTCAAGAATGTACGAAAACAAGAATATAAAAAAAAGTCTAGCGACACTTCATCATGGCCATCTCCAAGCACTCCACTCAATAAACCAAGATGGAATATCAAAACGCCAAAAGAGAAAAAAGAACAAGATAATTTAATACGTGTGCTTGGTAGGTATTTATATTTGTGCATGTCATTTTTTTTGCTAATTTTATTTACGTAGAAACAAAAATGTTGAAAGCAAAGCAAAAGGGCTATACTTCAGAACAATTGTTACACTCAGGTACACCTTTATTTTCTATATATAAAAGTTAAATTGACACTCTCCTTCAAAAGCTGTAGAGACAACAGACTCTGATCAGGAGTCTGAATGGTCTGATAATGAACTAGAGGAAGAAGGGCTTTCTCTATTATGGAAAAGCAAGACTGACAACTTGGAGGAAGCAAGGAAAAAGTCTAAAAAGGAGCATGAATATACGTCATGGCTCCCTCAGTGGGTGTCGTGTTGCTGCTGATATATACAATTTTAATTTACCTATATAAATAAATGAATAAAAAAACAATCAAGTCAGGATCAAAATGAAGTGGGTTTGTCATTAAAAAAAAAAAAAGGATCCTTTCAGAGTTGCTATCCTTCGGACATGCTTCCATGATATGCTACCTATAAACTTGATAGCATAAACATCACTTTGAAAAAAAGGAAGCTGTGTGTTCTCTCTGTTTGATAAAGATGTTGATAAAATAAAAGAGTGATTCTTTTGTTTATTTAATAAAATAAACAAACATAAACTTTATTATCGTCAAATGTTTTACATATGTTTAAAATGAGTTATGATTTGTACAAATATAGATAAATAGAGGGGGGAATGTATATATATGTATATATATTATTATTGTTTTTTTTGGGGTGTTTAAAAAGAATACAATGAGTATAAAGCTATATCAGTTTACGCCGTTTCACACTTTGCTGCTGTTCATAAAGATCATCAGCTTGTGTTTTGAATTGGCCATGAACAAGACGCGACCGCACCACCTGCATGTCGATCTGCAAAAAGCGTTGTGACTCCTCCTCATAAGGACATAGTAGCGAGACAGACTTTGAAACCACATTCTTCTTTTTGTGTAATTGTACTATTTGATCCGAATACAACCGCACAGGCTCTTCAGAGTCTTCTCGGGTGCTCTCTTGTAGGGATTTACCATTGGTTGTTTTGATCAAGAAGGGTTCATCTGTATTTGATTCATCGTTTGTCTCACACTCATTGGTTTGACTACAATAACGACCTAATTGAAATGTTGTAGCACTAAAAAAAAAATATTGCTGATCATTAGAATACAAAATTCTCTTATATAATAAAATAAAAGAATTACCTTGGATTTATTAATGGTAATCTGGATGGCTTTGTTGGGAATGCAAGGATAGCAAAAGAAAAGAGAATAATCTATATCAAAAGAGAAAATAGTTTAATTAAAGTTTTTTTTTTTTTAAAAAAAAAAGACATTCAATCCCTCTCCTCCTTCCTCCTTACCATTAAAACCATGCTACTCATAGGTGTCACTTTATGCTTCGATTCATAAAGTGATAGTTGATCTTTTAATCCTTGGTTTTCTGTGTTTAGCATCTTTTTTTCATTCTCTAAACGCTCCAGTCTTTCCAAAAGATGTTCATTTTCCAACAGCAGCTCCTTTTTCTGGTCTTCAAGTGCAGTCAGATGCTCACGTTTTCTTTTACGAGACAATAATGCTGCAGCTCTGTTTTTGATGAGTCGCTCTTGTCGCTTGGCCATTACAGCTACCTTTTGGTCATTCACAGGAGGGCTTTTTTCATGTTGGCTCTGAACGGGGCTCACCTTTGCTGCTTCGAGTTTGACGGGAGGTTGTAAAGAGGCGGCAGGACGAAGGGTAGCGAGTGATTTTAGGCCTTGAGGGGCGGGTGCGATGACGGGTGCGATGACGGGGCTAGTGCTAGCGGAAGACTCGTGTTTTCTACGCCCTCTCTTTCTCTTGAGCTGTTCATTTTCTACTGAAGAACACGATGACACGGAAATTGGGGATGAAGGTTGTGTGGATGAAGCTTGAGATCCGGCTGGAGTAGAATAAACTACGTTGGAACTAAGTGGAGTTGCTGTAGATAATAATGATTGTTGTTGTTGCTGTTGATAATGCTGTTGTATAAGGAAGGGAAAACCTGACAACAGATCTGGTCCAAGACAACCACCTTGCTGTAAACTTTCAGTCAGCATATAATTGGACAATGGCCAGTTGACTAGATCCTCCTTTCGAGCTATTTCAAATGATTCGTTACTAGCAGATTCTGGTGAAGTGCTTGGGCTAATGACATGTGTTTGTTCTGACGATGAAGTAGATTCAGGAGTGGATGCATCCATTGGCCAGTGTGTATTATCCGTAGACAAATAATCTGAATTAAGATAGGACATGAGCAAGTCATCTTGTTCTTCTAGTAAAGTTGGATCAGTTTTAACACTAGACATTTGTTTTATTTTTTTAAAAAAGTGAAAGGGGAGAGAAGCAAAAAAGAAAGAAATAGATGTATATATATTGTATAACTTTAAATAAATAAATAAAAGCATTCGACTGTTAATGTGAACAAATATAGAAGTAGGACTAAAAAAACCTATCCCCCCATTCTTTCAAATGTCCTGTGAAACCTCTCCTCTATTCAATTTTGTATATAACGCGTTTTGCGGAGAGTGATACACCCAACTTGCATGCAAATCACACGGAGAAAGACCGTTCGGTTTGCTTGCACAACACCGAAAATGGCAGTAGTTTTGCATTAGACTCGTTTTCAATAGGTAAAGAAAAGTGATTAAGTATGAATTCAATGGGGACCATCATTTTCTATATTCTAGAGTTTACCATGATATGTCTTGTTTGTTCTATTAGTGTTGAATAGAGTTTAGCAAAAACAAAAACAAAAACAAAGCAAATTCTTGATCAGTGATACTTGTAATTGTAGATTTAATTAATCAATTTATGTTCGATGGATTTGTTTACTTTGAAAATGAATCTCAGTTTCTTCAAGCTTAGTTTCTCTTTGTTCTATGCCATCCTTGGTAATCCGTCTCTCTGTGTTTCTTGTATAAAAAATAATGGGTGTTTTTTTTAGGCGCTTAATGATTGGACAGTCTCAATCGTATTTTATGCCCCCTAATTTTTTATATGTTTTTTTTTTTGTTTGTTGTTGTTCCTAAAAATGTCTTCAGTTGCTATTCTCGGAGGAGGCATCAGTGGTCTATCAGCCGCTTACTATTTAGCAAAAGCGTCACCCAAAACTAAAGTTATTTTGATTGAAAGTTCGAAACGTGTGGGTGGTTGGATTCGCAGTCAAAGAGTTGAATGTGGTCAAAAGGACAATGTCTTGTTTGAGATGGGACCACGCACATTGAGACCTGTCGGTGCGGGCGGTGCTGCTATTATCGACATGGTAACAGCAATTGGCCTCATTTATTCATTTATTAGTCATTAGTTCTTACCCTTGTTTTTCTTCAGGTACAAGACTTGGATTTAAAAAACGACATGCTTTCTGTTTCAAAGCAAGATCCCTCGGCCAAGAACCGATATATTTATTACGAGGATATGATCAACACATTACCTAATTCACTATCGACACTGCTGTTTAAACAGCCACCTGTATTTCGGTCAGTTATAAAATCGATATTACAAGAGCCTTTTGTAGAAAAAGGCGATGGACAAGACGAGTCACTTTATTCGTTTGTAGCACGTCGTTTTAATGACCATGTTGCATTGAATTTGGTTGGTGCTATTACACATGGTATCTATGCTGGTGATGCGAAGCAATTGTCGGTTAAATCTACCATGCGTATGTTGTACGATAACGAGCAGATCCACGGGAGTGTTGTACAAGGTATGCTTAAAGGAGGTGCTACTGTCGAGTCATCTGCCGAAAAGGACATCATCGACCAGGCAGGAAAAGTCGATACCGAATGGTTTGACCAAACAAGAAAAGCAAGCGTTTTTGGATTCAAGGAAGGCTCAGAGACTTTAACTCGTAAATTAAAGCAGTGGTTAAAGCAACAGCCCAATGTAACATTGCTTGTCGATAAACAAGTAAGAAAAATAAAGTCCTCAAATGACGGAAATAGTATCAAGGTAAAAGAGAGATATATAAAAGTACACGATTGTCCTTAACGTACGTAATTAAGAAAATATCATCTTCAAGGTGTACGACGACCATACCAGTATTCATGTCAATCACATCATTTCTACCATCCCATCACGTGCACTCGAAAAACTCGTAGGGGACAGTCCATTGCCCCATTTAACAGCAAATCCTGCAGTCAATGTCATGGTAGCCAACTTTGCCTATGAACAAACAGAGAATCAACCTCTTTTAAAATATGACGGCTTTGGTTTCCTTGTTCCTCATCCAGATTCACAATACAAGGTGCCTATTCCTGGCACACTTGGTGTTGTATTCGATTCCAACGCCCTACGCGGACAAGATACTAGAGATGACATCACTAAATTGACAGTGATGATGGGTGGTCACATGTGGAATAGCACTTTTGGTAAGGTCAATGCAGATCAAGTCGATCCTATCAAGGCACAGGCGTTGGCAAAGAATGTGATTCAAACTCATCTGGGAATTAACCAGAACGCCTATGCTAGTAAGGTCAACCTGCTGCAAGAATGTATCCCGCAATATACTATTGGTCACGAAGAAAGACTTGAAGAGATACACCATGCTATTTCTCAAAAGTATAAGCACCTCTTGAGTGTATCGGGCGCCAGTTATGTAGGAGTGAGTGTACCAGATTGTGTTAAAAATAGTAGACTTTTGGTACATGATCTTTTAGAAAAGGGTGTGTTGGGAACAAGAGAGCAAGTTGTCACTGGTCTGAACAAGTTTACGTAATAGATGGATGTAGTAATAGTAGTATTAATAAATGAACTTCAAACATGTACTTTCTCCTTTTTTTTTTAAAAAAAAACAATAATATCGGTGTGTTTCAACGCAAAATATGTCATTTAATCGTACTTTTGATGTCAATCATATTCTTATAAAGTCATTGGTCTACCCCAATCATACTTGGTTGTCTTGCCTTGATTTACTTTATATCTTTCGATGAAAGCAGAAATATGCCGT
The DNA here is from genome assembly GCA_024139485.1 of Backusella psychrophila. Lineage (NCBI taxonomy): Eukaryota > Fungi > Mucoromycota > Mucoromycetes > Mucorales > Backusellaceae > Backusella > Backusella psychrophila. Next base: position 1,096 of record VCJK01001802.1, on the reverse strand, counting down.
ATATAAAAA
>VCJK01001801.1:104333-117664 GCA_024139485.1 Backusella psychrophila | reverse complement strand
AAAAAAAAAAAGAGGAAGACGCGAGAAATGCAAGAAGGGGAAGAAAGAGGGATAGATATATGTAAGTGTGCAAATATTTACTAAGATACATTTGCTAGCTTGCCATGAAGGCCTGTCCTTACCGTAAGGATTTCTATGAAAAGCTTGGTTGTCTCACTGATGCTGGTATTGCACAGATGAAGGAATGGCTTGCTGCTCTCCAAAACATCATCTCCATCATCCAGGCTGTCTTCACTGCTAACCCTGCCTACATCAAGGGCATGTAAATAATATATTAAAAAACATATAGCAAAAGTTCAGTTAAATAAATATGCCTAAATACCACAAATATATGCCTTTTTTTTTTTGGTTGACCTCGTACAGGTGTTAAGGATGATTGAAAACGGGTTTATTAGTTGGTTGGTATGGTGATAAACGCACATTTAAATTACTGTCAAGTTCCCAAATGCATCAGGTTTAGTACTTTTTAAGTATGGCAAGATACTTAAATAAGGAGAAAAGCTAAACAAGGTACATCATCATCTAGTAAATAGCCGAAGGAAAACTCCATTCAAAAACTTTACATCTTGAAGCAATAAGCGATTAAATATGATTGCTTGTCAAAATAAAATAATATTTTAATATAAAACATTAATTATAATGTATTGAAAGGTGTTTTTATTATACTTTAAGAGCGAAACACGAGAATCAATACCAAAAAACACCACTCAATTTATACAACCGTATAATAAAAATAGTATTGAATTAATAACCGCATCAGTGTTCATTTAAATGCATACAAGTTGTATTAAACTCCAACTATTTATTATTATTATATTTATAAAGAGAAAAAAAGAGGGAGATGTTGAAATGCTATTAGCTGCTTTTAAATTGCCTTTGCCTATACTCCACCTCAGCCAAATAACTTTTTGAAAACACCTCAATATAGTAACTTGCACCATTCCATACACTAACGGCAAACATGGACACCAAAAATACTGAATGGAGCCAAAAACTCTTGAAGAAAAAGTAGGTCAAAAGGCATGTACCCATGTTGTACCAAAATTGCCACACCATTAGTCCGTAAAGTTTGTATTTTTCGCCAAATACACCAGCTAGACATTGTATAAATGACCACTTTTCGGGAGAAGGCTTTAATAGAGTGGAATAGGATGTTCTTCTCTCCCCAGACTCGACCTTTTTACCATGTTTGATGACGACAATGATAAAGTAAAAAAACTGCCAAACAATATAAAAACTAGTAGAAATACAAATGTAACTTTGAAAAGATAGCGTTGGCATGTCTTGGACTGCTGGGAAATGTTCTGTTCGGTATCTGATAGCAGCCTCGCTATTTTTATCAAGCTCAGGCAACCATCGTAAGGTATAGGATACCACTGGGGGATAAATGTGGATAAAAACAGATGTCACCTTGTCGAGACTATGGAAAACGAGAGAATTCCTCCATGCGATGATGGCAAATGCGATTGGGCCATTTGTCAGCGTAAAAACAGCGGTAAATAGAATCTTTGAAGATGGGAAGATCCAGATATAAAGTAAAGTGAGCAAATTAACATAATAACACAAATCAAAAAAGAAATAGTGCGATTGAGTGGATTTATAATTGATGTACCGGAGGGTTATAAAAAAGAAAAACTGGACTGTATAGAATATAGGAATCCACTGAGGTAAGCGCGAGACGATGACAGGTGATATACATGCGTTACTTACACCCACTACGAATGAAATTTTGTCTAATAATCTTATGGCGTATGCGTCTTTTGTAATGTGGCCGCAAAAACTAGCGTATTGATTTGCAAGTTGTTCTTGGACATATCGTTTTTGTGTCTTCAATCGGTGCTTCTGCAACCTTACCCGGCTTTTGGTGAAGGTGGTCCATTCAAATGACTTGATATTGATCTCATTCCGGAGTTCGTGTAATTGGTCTGTCACTTGTTCAAGAATAGAAGAGAGTAAGTCTGTGATATCCACATCGTATTCTGCTGGTGTATTTATTATATTTCCCTCATCATCTCTACTTGAGCACTTGTTTAATAGCTCGAGTTGACCGGAATCTATGGATGACACCTCAGAGCAAGTAGAAAAGGTTTCTTCTAAAGGTATACGTTCTATATATTTTTTCATTCCCCAATTGTTAATGTCTCTATTCGAAAGAAAGAAGAGAAAAGGAAAATATTGCTGACTTTATATGATAAAGGTAGATAAGGTAGTTATTTATAAATACTAACAGTGAAGATCAAAGCTTATTTGTGCAATTTGTTTCATCTGTGAAAAGATCATGTGATGTTTTTTATGTCCATGTGTCCTTTCAAACCCTTTTCTATTTTCCTATTAAAAAAGTGACAGCACATAAAAGTAAAGGAGATTAATCATGTATGGTACGCCTTCTTGATGTGCCTGTGAATCGCCTGTTTGAGACTTTTATGGACTTACTCTGCTGGATCAAATTTTCATTTGTTTTGTATTTTTTGTTCTCATGTGGATCTACTATTTTGATACAAACACATGCAAATTATTAAAAAAGAGAGGATATCGTACACGGTACTACCATATTCACGCAGATACTAGAAGCTCGGTTTGCCAACTTGTAATGTGCTTGGAAAGACACAATTTTAAATAAGAAGATAATTACATATATAGCAATTGCTTTGATAATATTGATACAGCAAGTACGTTACAAACATGCTCACCTTAGCCCTCAAATAGTGACTTGAATACAGTACTATTGGACTTATGTATTACTGCCCATCCAGCGAAAAGTCGAACGGATTTTTCGGATATTAAAAACCGCCATTTCCGTCTTCACTGAAATTTAACTCGGTTTCAAGATACCCCAGGATTAAATATTTTCAAGGCTTTAGCTTAAAACTCTAATTTTTTCATCAAGATGAGAGGATTATTTAATATTAAAAGGTGATATCTCATTAATCCTATCATAAGCATACATTGATGCATCACGATCGAATAAAAGAAATGCAGTTTGGTAAAATGCTATTTATATATTCGAGATGAACAGCATAAGAATAAGAAAAGGGGTTTAATTTTTGGACAGGTTCTATAGCGGATACAGAGCCCATACTAGGTTGGATACCTAGATTTATTATTTGAGATAATATATAGAAAACACCAAAGCAAAAAAAAATGTCTTATGGGGAGTGCATGAGATGTGCAGATATTGAAAAGGAATCTCTTTTCTGATGCTTAGATTTATTACTACAGAAAAAAAAACAATGGAACTTTTTATTTTGTTCCCAAAAATAAATGCTCCCATGTTTTCTCAAGGGACATTCCGGTGAGCTTTAAAAATAAAATGAAAAAGAATTGGGGAAAAAAACAACAATAAAGGTGGATCATGATGATCGACAAAGGAGGAAGACAGTGTACATGCGATTTATTCTAACAATTGACTTCTATCTATGGATTTGTATGGGAAAAAAAAATAAGCGCGGCCACCTGACATGAATCGAAAAAAAAAAGCACGTGCGCCAAAGTATATTAATGTTGTAATACATGATTCATTGATGGATGTATGATATTTTGCTCCGGAAGAGACTATATATACAATGAAAGTTGTCTCTCTCTTTTTCTTTCTCTCCTTGATGCATATTAACGGTGTCTCAAAAATGTAGTAATTTATTTTTCTAAAATAGATGAAAAACGTGGACGATTTGTTTTATTTGAAGGTCTTACAAGCTAACATTTATTTTGTACACTCTTGGAGCAGTCATGAAAGTTAATTATGTTTTTATGTATTTGAGCACGTAGTATATATCAAAGAACTTGTGTATAATAAATATACTAGATCATGCAAAAGGAAAAAAGAATGAAAAGAATGGTGAGAAATAAATAAAAAAATAATAGATATAAAGACCTTTAAAGTTGTACTAAATTGTATTATTCCATCCAATATAACAATGGGAGATGATGATTAACAAATTAAGTAATTGGGCTTTGGTTAAAGTACGTTTAGAAAGATATCATGAGACCTTAGATAAAAAGCTACAAGATGCATGCAGCTACAATGATATTAGTATGTGTATAGAAGTTTATAGAGAGAAATAAAGAAAGAAAAGGAGATATCTATCTATAACGAAAAAGAGGATGTGAACAGTAGTCATTCTAGTATATTTCAATGCGAGATAGAGTAATATATATTGTAGTATAGATACCAATGATGATGACGATAATTACCAATGATGAATCATTATAAGCAAAACAAAAAGAGCAGCGCGTATGGGTCGTTAGTATTAAATTCTGTTTAGAATTGAACGATATGAAGCATAATTTTCTATTTTATTTTATCACCAACAACACCACTTGTAAAAAAGCAAATGAAATCTAAAAAGTATAGGAAATGGGAACACAAGGCGAAAAAAGTACATCTACTTTTTCACCTTTTTTGTTTCCCTTTTCGTATCTTTTTATATATTTCGTTTTTCTTTCTTTATTACTTCCTCTTCTCTCTCTCTCTCTCTCTTTCTTTCCTTCTTTCTTTCTATCTTTCTATCTTTCATTGTTTTCATTATCTCCCCTTTTTCTTCTAAATTAAACAGTAATACAACAACCTTTTCCTTTTCTCTTTAGACTTTTTTTCCCTCCTTTTTCTTAACAACCTGTAATAAAAATATATAAAATAACATACAGTATTAAAAATGGAAGACGATTTACTTTATTATGATGCATCAGAATATTCCAGTCCATCATCTTCAAACACATGTTCCTCATTTGAATCGAGTTCATCGGAAATGACGGATGCTTCAAGCATTGTGTCCAACTGCTCTGATTACTTTAAACCTTCACCAGAAGAGTACTGTAGTGCTTCGCCAATGCCCTCTTTAACTCTGGAATTTGAAGATAGTTTATCATTTGATATGCTACAATTATACGAAGTAGGTTTTTTATTTGATTTAGTAAAAATAGAAAACTAATTGTATAAAAATAGAAACTGCTTCCTTCACGAGATTCTTATAATAAGCGACAACTTGTAATTAGTAAAATAGAGGAGATGTTACACCGAGAATGGCCAGATCAGCACATCCAAGTGCATTTATTTGGGTAATAAACAATAACAATCAAGCACAACATATCGATTTACATTCTTATTCCTGTATATAGCTCATCTGAAAACGACTTGGGAACAGATCAATCGGATGTTGATATTTGTATTTCTACTACTTGGTCCGGCTTAAAGTGTATAAAGACATTGGCCGCCGTCTTGAAAAAAAGTAAGACATTTTCTTCGTTGTATCATCAATATAATAAGTATTCATATAATCAAAAATAGATGGTTTGCAGGTACTTCGAACCATCCCAAGAGCAAAAGTTCCCATTGTAAAAGTATGGGATCCCGAATTGTAAGAACAAGATAAAGACTTTGTGTGTATAATTATATTTATTGTGTATATCATTAGCCAATTAGCTTGCGATTTAAATGTGAATAATACTTTGGCTATACAAAATACAAAAATGATAAAAACCTACGTTTCTATTGATCCTCGTGTACGACCATTAGCGCTTTTAATTAAGCATTGGACAAAGCAACGTGGTATTAATGATGCCGGTAATGTATTTATAAGCATAACAATATACATTTTTATTTACTCTATATAAATAGCGGATGGAGGAACACTTTCTACTTATAGTTGGACATGCATGATTGTCAATTTTTTACAGACACGAGAGCCTCCTATTTTACCCAAACTTCACGAAATACCTCATGATTTATCTCGAGATAATATTGTGATGAACGGGCTAAATACATCGTTTTACAGCGATGTAGACTCCCTACAAGATTTCGGAAAAGACAATCACGAAACTCTCGGTGGTCTCTTTTACGCATTCTTTCGAAAGTATGGTTTCGAGTTTGATTACAAAAACCAAGTCATCTCTGTAAGATCGGGAAGGTTAATAGACAAGATGGAAAAGGGCTGGCATAAAGGAATTGAAAGCCAGCGATTGCTATGTATAGAAGAGCCGTTCGATGTGCGTCGAAATCTCGGGAATTCAGCAGATGAGGCTTCTGTAAAGGGACTGCAAAGAGAATTTCAAAGAGCTGTGCATTTGCTTTTGGAAACAGAGGTTTTAGATCTTGTTAATGATTTGTATCGCCCTCCTCCTCCAAATTTTCCTATAACGCACCATCATTCTTCCCCTTTTGCTCATCATGTTTTACCATCCCAACAACAACTATATCATCAATCATATATCAAACATATTCCGGTTCCACATAACGCATATCCTACAATGGCCAGCTCTACTTCTGCATCTAGCACTACCACTCTAATTAATAACAAGCATAATTATACACAGAACAACAAGAATAACAAACACAACAAACACAACAGCAAATACAACAATAACAACAATAACAATAACAATAACAATAGCAAGAACTCAGCAGCAATACGCTATTCCCCTGCGGCTGTTTCCCCCCACCAGCCTTCTCCTGCACCTTACTATATCATTTATGCAAACCCAACCTTAAATTCTTCCTACTATGTCCCTGTTTATCTGTTGCAAGAGAAATCATCTCCGACCCCTTCAACTTCAGGGCAAGTTCCGACGAATGAGCGGAACAATCAGAATCGGAGATCCCATCATGCTGATTATCAGCAAAGAAAAGATCATCAAGCAATAAAAAAGGCTAACAACAACCAGAAGCAAAGGAGAAAGAACTACACTCAGCAAAAGAAGAAATTAGAAAAGGTTACAGCATCTTGAAAAAATAATGCCTCTATTATTATTACCGGTATCAAAGCGTTGTCTTCTTATAATAAAAAATAATAATAGATAGCGCTATATATATTAAAGAACTACATAGCTTTTAGTGATGGTTTTGTATAAAATAAGTGGCTTTAGAAGATAGAATTACTTTATATGGAATAGCTTACAAATAGATAATCAAAAACTTTTTGGGTTTGAAAAATCATTTTTTACTACTCCACAATTTTTTCTCTCTTTCTCTCTTTCTCTCTTTCTCTCTTTCTCTCCTTCTCTCCTTCTCTCCTTTTCTCACTTGAGTAAGACGTAGTAATACGTACATCTTTTTTTATTATTATTATTCCCTCCTGTTTTTTTTTAATTTATTTTATTACGTCTCTTCCTCTCGCCCTTTTTCACTCTCACGTTTACCCTTTTATAAGTAAATTTTTATTTTTCGTCTTGTTATCGCTTCGTTATATATGGAACCAAGCACTAGCGAAAGCGTCAATACTTCCTCCAATCGTATCTCTCCCCACATTGTCAGGTCAAATTGGTTAGCTTTTTCATGGAATCAAATATCAAGGGCTAGTAGAGCACTTTTGATTATTTCTCTGTCCCTTGTGCTAATACAAGTAAGTATTTTGCATAACTAAAAATTAAAAAAAAGGATGCAGATATATTATTTAGGTGATTGCAAGTGTTATTAGTTTAGTTATTGGAAAAAATGAATCGTGTGAAAAGCCATTACAGATGTATCTGATCACACATGTTTCCAGAGTAGCACTTACAGTACCTTTTCTTATATATCATCACCTGTTTAAAGGAAGGAGACGCAGTAGACAGTCATCATCACCACAGAGAGAGCAGCAGCAACAAAATCAAGAGCAAGAAACGGGAACAGATTCAGCAATCACGGAAGAACAAGAAGAACATAATACGCAGGCAGCCGATAATAATAGCAATAGCAATAGTGAACAACAACAACAACAGCAGCAGCAGCAGCAACAACAGTCGTCAACATCATTGATTGGTGGATGGACGGAAAGATTAAAATCGATACTTGATTTATTTGGTATTCTTTGGTTTATTGTTGGGAACTATTTGTTATTTTCAACATCCAGTTGCTCAGTTCAGGCACCTACACTTTATTACACAATATTAGCATGGGTTCTTTTGGGTTACTTGATTATATTGGTACCTGTACTTTTATGTGCTTCCGTTATATTTTGCTTACCACTTGTGCTTGGTAAGTTATGAACCATATAATATCACTTTATTATCATTAAATGCAATTACTTTTTAGTTGCAATGCGTGCATTCAATATTAATGTATCCAACGTCATGGTCGGTGGATCAAAAGAGGAGATTGCAGCACTGCCTATATTTAAATTTAAAAGCGAAGAGAATGTAATAACACCAGTACAATCATCACATCATTCGGAACAAAAAGAAGAGGATGTAAAGAAAAAAAGAAGAACAGGATTGGTCAATATATTTAAAAGACGCCAACAAAAGCAACAAACGGATGTAGTGGAAGAAGGAAAGGAGTACGAATCAATATCGATGCGGTCGGAAGATGCGGTTTGTGCTATTTGTTTATCCGAATATGAAAATAATGAGTTGATATGTAAATTATGGTAAGATTATTAGAACAAAGAATGAATTTATTATGTGTATCAACCAGTTTATTTGTAAAAGGTGCGAGCATCATTATCATAAGGATTGCGTACATGAATGGTTGGAATTGAATTCCAAATGTCCATTGTGTAAAAGGGATTTTAGAGGAAAAGACCATCATGATTCGGATTCGGAAACAGAACAAGAGGAAGAATAATAATTATACTTTTATTTGTTTTTTTTCTTTGTTTGTGTATATATATATAAATAATAATATCTTTTACAACTCATTAAATAATAATAATAATTACAATAATTATATATTTCACTTTTACAACATTAATCCACCAAGGCAACAATCATTCTGTAAACGTAGAAGAAGAAACACTATTACATAATAAGAAAATGCTCATTTAACTTTAAAGTTCAACCAATCAACTTGCTACTTACAAGAACATAAAAACCAAGCTTTATAAAGCTCTCTTTTTTGTGCTTTGATAAGGTACGGAATATCTCGGTGGCGTCATACATGTGTGCATTGTCCATCACTCTACAGAAGTGTATATCATTATGATTGTATTCTTATTTTGCTTTTAGAAAACGTACTTTCTGATATTAGTTATTAGAATTGGTAAATTCAAGAGCATGGGCAACCAGTGACCAGTTACAAGAAACATAACAAATACCAACGCTTGTAAACCCATTCCAGGCAAAACAAACTTAATATATCTTAAGTTAATAACAATCGTATTTCTATATTATTTTCTTGTTTTTACCTGGTTTAACTTATTACAAAGATCGATTGGGTTGATGTAATCACATTCTAAATCAGAGAACATGATGACCTATTCATTCATTTAAAACATGTAGTAGAGAAATTATATGTGAACTGCATCATTGAAACAATAAAAAATAAAAATACGAAAAGGATACGAAAAACACCATCAAAAATAGTAGAATGGCATCTAGTACAAGAGTCGATAGGTAAAGAAGAGCAGATCCAAACATTGTATTAACTCTTGCAATAAGAAAAGCTTATTTATTACGCTATTTTGCGGAACAAAGAGTTATAAAAAGACATAGAGAGGGTTCTGATTGGTTGAGAAACAACGAAATTCATGTCACAGGATTTATGATTTTCGATACAATAAGTATTTATTACTTTTCGTTATCATAAATTCATAATTAAGCTTTGGAACTTGTGTTTACCATATATTATAACATTGCTATCTTCAAAAAAGACAAAATCACAAGCTGGAAGCTTTTTTTTGTAACTCAATTACTTGTGTGCAAAAAAAATGCCAACAGAAGTTATTTAACACCTTATTATCAGGATAAATAAATAATTGAAAAAGCAATAATTTATGTATTAAATGAAGGTAATAAGTGAAGTAAAAGGAGATACATACAAAAAAAGCTTTATATTTACGTAAGCACTTTTGACAATGAAATGACTTTATATGTAAGTCTATATCATAATTTTAGTCTTCCTCTTTAATACAAATGAGAGAAACGTTGTGCTTATTTTATAATTCAAATGATAAGGTACATAGTTTGACTAAATATTCTCTTTTCCTCTTTTCCTTTCACAAACAGATATAAATCAAAAGATTATATCCTTTTATGTAGAATTTTAATTACTTTTCGTTACTCTACTCAAAAGAGTCGCACTAGATCATTAATACATTTTGCTTAGAAAATAAGGAGATAAACGTCATTAAATTTGTCTAATATTTCAAAGTACTTGAATACGGCAACTAATATTAAAAAGAAATGGCTTGATATTGTAAAAAATAGTTTTATTACTAAATATCTGCATAAGGCTTTTATATCCGAATCTGGTGCCTTTTTAGACTAGTCATTTTACATAGCGTCATGTTCTCCTTTATTAGCATAACATTGAATTTCTCACTCATAACCTATTTAAACTAAAATAAGTTGTTCAAGGAGATGTCAAAAACTAAATTACAATATCTTAATTGACAATTGACAATAAATGTACAGCAAACATTTCACACAATAGCATGCTATTACAGTCAGAATGTCCAATTCCAGACCCTTCACCAGAATGTACAATTGAAACAATGGACAGAACGGAACAAATATCATAAAATGCAATCAGAAAGTGCTCAGAAAATTACTGCGATATTCAGCCCAAGGGAAAGCCAATGGAAGCTGTATGCTTTGGAGCTTTTAAGTTGATTTTAGAACTTAAATTAACTTGAAGGTCTTTATGTGAAAACATATTTGACACCATTTGAATTTCGAAAAAAAAAATGTTTAGATGATATTATCGTAAGGAGAGGAAACATAGACCAACAGAATATATTTATTTCCAATGACAGTGTTTCAATACAAATAGGGAACTCTTGGTAGAGTCACCTCAAATTAGTTTTACCACTCCAACATTGAAACTACCAAATGCTCGTGTACTCACTAAATCAACAGCTTATATATAATAACCATAAATATTTACAACGTATTAAGGTGAAAAATATATAACCAATAGGCCAAAGTTTTTAAATACGTAAACAAACAGAAAGCAATCAAAGATATCCATTCCAGAAAGTAACAAATATGTCGTTAGTTCAAGCAGTGCATATGTATTATGGCGTGTTTGTCTATCACTAGTATCAATTCATCAACTGATTCGATGGAAAGATCCCCCATTCTTGAGATAATAACAGCAAACACAACAATGGTAGTTGAGCTTGGTACTACCAGATCCAGAGATTTGTGACCGGGTGTCCTTGTCACTATAAAAGTAACAAGAAAGGCTTTATTTCGTTTCATCAATGTCTGTTTTTACTGTATCCATATAATTTTAGCCAACAACTCTGAACTAATAAAACGAAATTGAGTCAATCATAATGAAAATGAATAAACTAAACCAAATGTGCAGTTATATCAAGCATATATTTAAAATACATGTGAACGAAAACTTAATTACAAACGGAATCGAAGCTTAGTGAATTGATTTTTGCAATTGAGCCAACTCGTTTCTTAAAAAAGATTCAAATAGTAGTTGCAAATCTCATTCTCAAGTGATATTTTATTTTTAGTAGAATCATCCTTTATTGTTGTTGTTGAAATAACAAAACATAATGCCAAGATTAAACTTGAAGGGTGCTTATCAGCTGATAATGCGTATTTATAAATCATACAAAACGTACAATAAAAAATTAAACGTAGACAGGTAAGACAAGTGATGGCACATGTTCAAGGTAACCACCAACCCGCATCCCGTAATTTACCAAAAAAAAGCAAAAAAAAAAAAAGCAAATGCCACCTTGTAAAATACGCCACTTTCTTAATAGTCTTATATAATAGATTTAATACAAATATTTCATAAAAAAAAAAAGGTAATATCTATATATCTGCTTGTAGCTTTTAATATTCAAAAGTTGAAGAGCCAATATGCATCTTTTGTAATAGCAAAAGAAAGGGATTATTGTATTATTTTTTTTTCAATTGTTACTCTTCTTTTGTATCACCTTTGCACAATAATAAAGTTCTATTTAAATGTATACCAACTAAAAATAGAATTTACCTTTTTTTGTGATTTTACTGTGTCCAATAGGTTTAAAGATAGTATTCTTCCACTCTCGTCTTTCTCTTTTTCTACATCTGGTGTTTTTATATAAACAAAACGACATTATGATGATATACAATAAACAAAGTCAGATAGAATGATATTCTCCTTTCGTTACATCCGGAATCCAAGTGTCACCATGTGCTTTTTTTTTTCCAAAGAACAGAAACCCATTTTACAGACTATTTTTTTTACCACGATAAGGAGACCCATTAGTGATTATGAAAAACCATGACAATTACTTGGTTTTTGGAATAAGAGATTATTTATCAAAATCATTATTCGAGCCAATAAAAAGCAGCGCAGTAGCCCTATTGTTAATCTTGCATCATTATTAAAAAAGCAGAAGCAAATCACTTTATACCAGAAACTAAAGAATGGCACGTTAAAAGTGATATTCTATGCCACACATAAAACTTATAAATAAGATCCATTGTTTAACAATTCTTTTTGTTTTCGATATATGTTGCTATTTTATTAATGGAAAAATATATCGCATGGCACGCGGGTATTCTGTTTTCTGTATTAGTCGTGAAAGCTGATTTACTTTTTCGAGATGCCTTTATTAGCAAGTAAACATATTTAATACATCCAATTTAATTGTAACCATTTTTATTGGAAGTGGAATAAACTAATAAAAATTTCAACCAAGCGCCGAATCAGATTTATTATTTCGTTTGTAATTTTATTTATTTACTCTTTACACTTTATTACTGCTCTTGTTTCTGTTCGATAAAGCCAATGATGACTACAGTGATGGTTAACTTTATGTCTTACATTTGTAACTTGTATTTGTTTCTTGCTTGCTTTCATATTCTTGCTCTGCTTTACTAGTGTATTTTAAACTAACCAAACCAAGCTATCTTGGCTCTTTTTAGGCAAACCTTTTTATGTTTTGTACTTTTTGTATTTCACCCCCAATTTTTATTTTTAAAACATAATTGTCTGATCACTGAAATGTTTTATTGGTGTGACACTTATAATTGTATTTCCTTTTTTACGATTTAGTCTTTCTTTCTTTATAAAAAAGAAAAAAAGAAAAAGTGAAAAACTTATGGTAATTACTTTATTTTTACGAGTTTTAACTTTATCTCGCTGCAATTACGATTTTTCTTTGTTTTTGATTTATGGATTTTGGCGTTTCACATTCACAAGTGCTTCGTCCCCTTAAAAACTACAGAAACACGGAGTTTTAATGAGCAAATGACAAACCAATATTTCATCAGAATGCAGCACACGTTACGGTTGCAAGAAACTTTTAATATTCTTTTTCTATTTTTATTATTTTGTTGTTTTTGCTATTCATTTGTATACAAATTATCAAGAGGAATTAAAGATATTTTAGGGGAATGTGTGTGTGTGCGTGTTTTCTTTTTCGTCACAGAGAGGTCAAGATAGGATAGTTTAAGAGAAAGAAAAG
>VCJK01001801.1:90368-104323 GCA_024139485.1 Backusella psychrophila | reverse complement strand
AAAAAAAAAAAAAAAAAAAGGAATGTGATTATAAAAGGATTGGGTGGAGAAAAATGTACATGTAAAGCAAATAATAATAAAATAGAGAAAAAAAGTTTACAAAAAAGAGAATAATATATATATAAGAATCTTTTTTACCTTAATAATAGTAATAAAGGTATATTGTTTTTTTTTCAGAGAAAAAAAAGTGTAATAAAAATAGGATTTGGGGTATGTTCGCTTTGTTTTATCCTGTTGCCTGCCCTTTAATGAACAATAATGATTTGTCCAGCAGTGCCTTCTAAGCCTTGAATTTCGCTTACACTCACAACGCTAGCGGTGTCACTCCCACTGCCTGAGTGATCCAAAACAATACTTTCCCTTTTTTGTCGGTGTCTTCTTGACGAGCTCTGTCGTCGATAAGGGGAAGCTGGTCTCTCCTCATCTTCTTCTTCAAAAAGAGCAACAGAGCCTACTTTAGCTAGTGTCATCTTGCGTCTATAAAGCATCACTTGCTTAAAGAGATTTAAAACGGAGGATGAGTTGACTAGTAGCTTGAGATGAGACATGAAACTGTAATAATCGCATACTGCAACTAGTTTGTCACGACAAAATCTGTCAATGGGAAGCCAAGGTTGTGCAGGTGCAGGCTGTTGTCTATTTTTTCCAGATGATGACGGAGTAGGTAAGCGCATGCGGAATTCACACACACGCAACAAGTTGCAGCACGTACATTTAGTTTTCGGTGGCATTGGTTGGGGTTGCTGCTGTTGGTTCTGTACATGATTATTGTTGGATGAAGTACTGATATGGCTTGTACTTGGAGAGGTTGTGATGGATGTGGTAGACGAAGAATTAGTAGTAGTTGAAAAGACAGAAGAGGAAAAGGCTGGGTGTCCGTTCCAACTCTGGATTTCACATTTATTTTTGGAGATGGCATCCAATAATTTACGTTTGAACCAAGGCGACTTCCACCACCCAACTTGTGATTGGAAAAACAAACAAGGTTCAACATCTTCCGTCATCACACGTTTGAAGAAAGCAGTGGCGGGAATAGCTGCAGCGGTGGGAGATCCCAGGGCATTCACATGCTGCTGAAAATCTGAAAATACAAAGCCATCAATACGAATGGTACGGTTTTGAGCGTTACTTTTACTACGACGATGACCGTGCACGATCGAGTCATCCATATTCACGGAGAAACGAAGGGGGTGGCTTGCACGGGTCGAACTGAAACGAGTGACAGTAGGGGAAAGTGGCTCATCTTCATCTCCGTCAAAGGACTGTCTTTGATCTGGGTATTGAGAGTAGCGGCGTGAAATGGTTGCACTAGTGTTTGTACTTTGATGAACAGCAGAATCAAGTTGAACAAGTAGGTCCTTGACTTGTCTCAGGCGAGAATCACGAAGGTCCCAAGCATCTAATACAAATTCAAGTTTACCATTTTGTTCACGGGAAAGTTTCACCAAGCCATCTCTATCGGTTACTTCATCCATTAATATCTGGTTCAAAGTAGTAAATAAAGATGAAGTGATATCCTCTACATCTTCTTCAAGCGCCTCTTTGTCCTGTTCTACAGTTGCTCGGAGTGACTCTTCCTCTGACAGCGCAGAAGCAAGGGAACTTAGGTCACGTTTCAGATAAGCTTTTTGTTCGATTTGTTGATCCAGTTGAGCTAAAAGTTGTTTACAATTTGAACAAAAGTGACTATCGTCCATCATGGCAGAAGCGGAAGAAAAGAAGAGTGGGTTTGCAGTAGGAGTGGGCGTATGGTGTAGACTAGAAGAAATCGAGGTGGAAGTAGAGAAGCGAGGATGGCCATCTTCCTGTCGAACAGAATCGAGGTCAGTACGATCTGATACATGAGAAGAAGATGCAGAGTCCAGTCCGTCCATTAAATTCAAGGGCTCTTCTGGATCCGGTATAGTCCAACAGGCTGGATCTGTTGCTGAAGAACGGTCGGGTACAATATCCTTTTTCCTCCATTCGGTCATTGCAGCTTGTCTGCGTTCTAGTTCGCCTTCTTCTAAGTCCTCTTCTACATCATCAAACAGTGGTGCGGGAACTGCAGGTGTTTCCGTTTGCTGTGCCTTCCGAAGATAATTTAAGCACAGACTAAGAACAGATTGAACTTCGTCTTGGACGTTCTTATTATCTGTTAAATCTGACAACAAGACAATAGTTTCTTTACTATTAAATTCCAACTTTTGAAGTTTACTGGAAAGGTGATGGATGTATTGATCTTTTTGTGAAAGTCCCACCAACCACTCGTTGCGATCATGCTCATATTTACGATGTATAGTCTAAAAATAATAATCAAATAAATAAACATTACTAAGAACCAAATATAAAATATTTCTTTGTTTAACTTACCGAGAGATCGTTTTCTAATTCAACAACTCTTGATTCAAGCTTCGCAATGATGTCTTGGGCTTGTAGTAAGAAAGGTAAAACGTCTTCTTCAGTAAATTCTTCACCACCGAGAAAAGCGTCATCTGTGTGTTCATCTGAGGTCCTTTGCTGTAACGATAGAGGAGTAGGTACGCTAGCAACTTCCATGTTTTTATGTTTTGCTATTAATCGATATTCTTCTTATTCACGGCTGATACTTTTCTATTTATTGCTATTTAATAGTTTCTCTCTTTTTTTTATTGTAATTTCGTTTAATATATATTATATTATAAAATAAAAAAAGAGGCAAAAATAAAAAATAAAAAAGAAAGAAAAAGGGGGAAACTACACTAGAAAAAATAATAATAAAAAATATATAAATAAATAATAAGATTGTGCGTCAAGTAACAGTCTTTGCTGTTATAACACACTTTAAAACATTTTTTTTAATAAAAAAAAAAGATTTGAGTCAAGTATTTGAAGTGTTTTATCATATTGTTTTATTTCATGATTTGACTGAAACACTAAAGGAGTAAAAGTATAAAAAGCTGGTGTTGCATATATTGGAATTCTTCGATTATGACGGAGGATGATTTATTTTATTAAAAATCAATATTCCTTTATTATCACTTTCCATTTTGACTTTTCCATGCAATCAAAATAGTATCGTCATACATTACAGCCATAATATGTATGTTATATTGAGTAATAATAACAATAATAAATAATAGCGATATTCTTATTGTTGTAATGTTAAATTAACCAATTTGTAGTAATAGTCTTTATTTTATGAATAAATAAAAGTTTTATTATACTGTAACACTGATAAAAGAAAAGAATGTGCATACTATCAACATCAGGTTTTTAGGTAATCTGGTAGCTCAGGTAAATCAGTCTTAATATGGTGTGTACGCACTCTCCTCAGGTACGAATTGAAGATCCTAATTACTTTTGTGTTCTCATCTACAAATAAAGGTAGTAGCAATTACAAAACTGATTGGTTGATCCTGGTTCTGCTTGTCCAACCATTCTGGGAGAACTTTTTTTAAATTTACTTTTTTAATCTCCATCTCATTCAGCACCCCCCACTTCAATCATATATAAAAGGCCACCATTTCCTACAGCATTTTCAATTGCACCTTTCATCTTTCCTTCCACTCTCTAAACAAAAACAAATAATAAAAATGAAGTCCATTTTCGCCGCTATTGCCGCTGTCGCCATCACCGCCGTCTCTGCCCAGGGTGCCACTGCCTCCATCAGTGCCCCTCTTACCGGTACAGTTTACGCTGCCGGTAGCGATGCCACCATCGCTTGGTACGCCCCTGTTGTCTCCACCATCTCTCAAATCAACCTCCTCAAGGGTCCTGCCTCTGCTCTTGTTCCCGTTGCTTCCGTTGCTACCAACGTTGATGCTGCCGCTGGTCAATATGTCTGGACCATCCCCGCCGGTACCGCTGCCGGTAACGACTGTAAGTTTATAAATCATTTTGGAACATTTTCAATTGGAATTGGGAGAGCAACGATATCAACGTAACAATGAATACAATGGAACTGACAACGACTTTTTTAATTAGATGCTTTCGGTCTTGGTTCCAACCCCAATGTTTCTTACACTGGTTTCTTCACCATCAACGCCGGTAACGGTGGTAAGTTTACAAATGAATTAACCAGATAATTAAGATTATTGACTTTATTTCTTTACAATAGCTGCTGCCTCCGGTTCTAGCTCTGCCGCTGCTGGTGGTTCTTCCGCCGCTGCTGGTTCTTCTTCAGCTGCTGCTTCCGGCTCTAGCTCTGCCGCTGCCACCACCGCTGCTGGCTCTTCCTCCAAGCCTGCTTCCTCTGGTGCTGCTTCCTCTGCTGCTGCCTCTCAGAGCTCTACCTCTGGTGCCAGCAAGAACGTCGCTGCTTTCGGTGTTGCTGCTGTTGCCGGTGCCGTCGCTGCCGCTTTGATCTAAGTATCATAACATCTTACTAGCTTACAAGGTTTTATAAACCGATTATCTATTTGTACTCTTGTTTTACTTAATCCCCTTATTCACTTTTCCTAAGAAAAGAAACAAGGGACATATGTCACCTCTTTCTTTTGTTTAAGCCCCCACATTTTTTCCTAATAATAATCATGTAACCATTATTTTTTCTTCTATTTTTTTACTTCGGGAAAGTGAATACTATATCAAAAAAGTAATTAAAAAAAATTAGAAAAATTATACTTAAAGCGATTGTCTATTCTATTGTTAATATTTTTGAGCAATTGAAAAATAGGGTACTTTGTTAATGTGCATCGTGCTCTCGATTTTTGGGGGTGTAGTACAATAGGTTGAGATTGAACTATTTTATTATCATTATGTTCCCATGGTGGTGTGTTTAAAGAACAAAAAAAAAACTGAACAAATCAGACACGGAACTTGAAAATTATACATTAGTGTTCCTCTCTCGTGCAACATAGCACCCCTCCTATCGCACAAAGGGAGTGGTAGAGTGAAAGAGAAGAAAGAGGTACAATTGCACATATTCTCACACCATTCGATTTCTACACGCTTCTACTTTATAGTGGTAGCCTCATTATTGACATTGTTATCGATAAAGAGATATAATTCTTATATGATTTTCAAAGGTCTGTGATATAAAGTGGAGTTCAATTTACTTTATTAGATCATAATTTTTTATGAAAAATAGTATCAGCTGGGGGTGAGTATAAGGAGGAACGGAAAAACACAAAAAGTGCACGAAAACTTCTTCTGTGCTCTCTTACATTGCTTTTGTTTTGATTTTTATGCGTTTTAAAGTAATGTTTGTCTTCTTTTTAATAAAATGATCAAATTCACGCCACTCTTGATGGCATGGTCTCAATATGGTAGTTTCCAAGTTGCTGTTTCTATCTGTCTTTGCTTTTCTTTGTTTACCCTTTATTTTCTTTTGAAAAAAATCGGCAAGCAAACCAAAAATGTAGGACAACTCATTGCCCATTACCTCATTCTGGTGTACTAAAACGTGATTCCCCTATCAAATTATTGTACAATTGATATGGGCAAATTTTGTCTTTCACCCGAGATTTCCACCAATACCTGGGGAAGCCAAGAAATAAAGGGAGAAGCCCGGAAAAATAAAATAAACGACTTCTTGCTCTCTTTTTTTCGCTGTTTTGTTTTATCCTCAGCAATTGACACTCCAGCTTGATGAAGGAAATACAAAAATAAATATCTTTACTTTTTAGGGTTTTCTTTTTTTTAGTTGACTTTTTTTGTAAAGGTTTCAATACCGTCGTACAAGGCTATCATTTGACATGGTATCTATTTAGAGTCTTTCTTTGTATATGCAAGTGAAGCTGTGTGTCAGAAAGCTCCTTGGTCAAAGGGAACAGGATAAAAAAAACAAAAAGATAAAAAAAACCTGATTTTCCTGTTAAGGTATATTATTGTATTATTATTTTAGTGTATTAGATCATAACAAGTGATTTATTATTTTTTTATATCCAAGACCAACTTTTTTTTTTTTGAATAACGTTTTGTTTTAAACGCGTAACAAGATTAACTGTTGTTGTAAAATCACCTGAAATTTTTCATGTAAGCTAATTTGGTTAAGTTTGTTAAGTCTGATCTCATTACTTCTTAGAATCACCCAAGCTCTATCACTAAATTCATTATTTCAAATAAAAAATATGTAATAAATTTAATAAAATCGAAATACAATAAATGATCGAGAAAAAGCAAAGAAGAGGAGATACAATATTGTATTTCAGATGTCATTTCTTCATCTTAATAAACAAACCAGGAATCTATCTTGTAAAAATAAGTTGCGTCAGGATGCAGGCAGTGTAATTATATTACTTGATACAATGACAATTTTTTTAGAGTAACTGAATATGTATGAGCAAGTGTGAGAGTGTGAGTTTCTATGTATTGTTGTTGGATGTGAGGTGTATAAATCTTGGGTAGTTCTAGTGTTTTCAAGATCCTAAAAAAAAAAAGGATAGTGGCTATTCAACTTAATAGGTATAGGCACATTTCACATGTAATTCCTTTTATTTATGCGATGTGTTTCACAAGATTTATCCTCTTTTCCTAATTTATAAAGCGTGAATGTGCACAAGTAGCTTTAAAACACTAACTTTATTCTTTTTTTATTTTTGAAATAGATTTAAAAAAGATAAGTGTACAGATCGTATGTTTACCAAACAAAGCCGGACCTTTTCAGTATGGCATCATCTGCTTGATTAAAAAAATAAATAAATATATATATAGAGAGGGAGAGAGACGCCGTATGAAATTAGTCAGAAAAAAAAATCGTACATTTAAGGAACTTCCAAAACAAAATAGTAGACCGGTTTCTGTAGAGGAAGTTCGCCGATTTGCTATTGAAAATCAAAACTTTAATATAAAAATAAAGGCACTATCATACTGGGACCAGTTTATCCATATGCTTTTGGAGATTAGTACCAATTATGTACGTATAGTGGATTATACGATTGCAACTTCCTTGGACAAAAATATATCCATAGTACAAAATTATTCTTGACAGTAAATAATCAATTATATTTAATTGATCATCAAGACATAACTGTAAAATCAGCAACAATTACGAAAGGAGGCGCATGTAGGAGCGGGGAGAAACTTTGTTTTTCCTTTCCAGATTGTATCCGCATAGATGAATTTGGGATTTAAAAATTAGTACGATGGTTTTATCCGTAATAATGACAACAAATAGTACATGTAAGGACATAATCCCTTTATTCCAGAAATGTACAAGATACAAAACGAAGTATACTAATTATAAATCAATCAAATGGACACTATTGGTTACCCGCTTTTGCAGCTTTAACATATTTATAACAAGTGCCTGTCTAATGAACAATTAGTGCAAAAGTTGTAGTACTGAGTTCACCTGTCCAGACCATTTTCCTGGTATTTTGAAAAAAAAAAATTAATTTAAAAAATAAATGGATCTATAAAATCTTGGAATAACTGCATGCTTGTGGATCGGTAAACTCAGTCATTTTACATTTTAAGGACAATTTTTCCTTTTCATTTTTCATTGATATGTTATTTTGACAAATGTCTTTCATTCTACTTACGACTATCTCCAAATAGTTCCAAATTTATACCTGTGTGCTACATCTTTTTTTAACGAAAGCATACCAAAGCAAAACTGAAGATGATATGGGTTTGGGGCTTATTTAGATTTTAAATTTTGTACACCTATCGTATATTTTAATAGCTATTTTTAAATTTGTGATATGCTTTCAAATGCAAATATGTTGCTAACTGTTTTTATTTCTGATCAGCAAAAAAAAATCGGTTGTTTTTAAGAGTGCTACTTTTAAGAGATCAAGATCTATAATTAGTGAAAATAAATACCTGGGTTTTATGTAAAGTAGCTTTAATTCTTGAATTGTTGGAAAAATAAGAAAATATACATTGAAAGCTCAACGTAATGCATTCAAATGCCCAAGTATGATGAATTAACGTAATTATAAAGAGGTAGATGCGACCTCTCCATGATATTAAGTATCATGTCGGAGTGAATTACAGTTTTGAAACACTTTTAAAAGTTTAGTTAGAAGAAAATGTTATTTTACTATCAAACATTTAAGATCAAATCCGGGTTTTATCCTATTAGTCTTATATTTATTGTCAAATAATATACTCATGAAAGGGATATTAATAAATGCTTTCAAAGATAAGTATGGTTTTATTTTCTTTGGAAAAGTAAAATATATTAATATGGAATCATAACAGATGTAGTTATATGTTCAAAAACAGTTCCGTGTACTTTGGTAGTGGCCACAGTCTATCAGCAACATTACGCTCCAGTTTATCAGCCAATTCACGAACATTTTCCATTTTAGGAATAACTTCCTCGCAACAACGTTTAGCTAATTTCTCGATGTCTTCTACACCGATTAGTTCAACCATAAGATATTTGAGAGCTGTGATATCCTTTTGGAGATTATCCGTGATAGGTGTTAGTTCATTCAGGAGATCAACTTCTGGTGTTGACTGTACACCAATATTTTTCATAAAAGAAGCAGCTTCTGCCAAGTCGCGTCTATACTGATATGCTGCTGGCAACACTTGCTGAATAACCATTGTAATTAAGGTTTGGGCTTCAATTGTAATATCTTTAGCATACTTTTCCATTAAAATGTGGTAGCGTGAAGTTAATTCTGGTTCAGAAAAAACACCCATATTTTTCAACATGGCAGCATTTTCCTTTCTTAATAAACGGGCAAATGCTTCGGGAGACTTGATGATGTTAGGCAAGCCACGTTTAGCAGCTTCTTGAACCCATTCCTCTGAGTAGTTGTCACCTTCGAATCGTATATTTTTAGTGATTTTGATATACTTGCGAATAATAGTGAGTTGCTCTTCCTCAGATGCAACAGGCTTATCACCTTTGATCTGATTAACATCAGCCAAAATTTCAGTCAAGGCTTTGGCAACAGCAGAATTCAACAAGGTGACAGGGAAAGAGGGAGATTGCTTGGAACCGACAGCACGGAACTCAAACTTGTTACCAGTGAAGGCAAATGGAGAGGTACGGTTACGATCAGTCAAGTCGCGAGAGATGGGAGGCAAGTTGGCGACCTTGAGATCGATCACGGTTCCCTTGACTCTAACGTGTTGGAGTTCAAGACCAGCAGCCTGGTAGTTGACAGGGCGGCCCTCCTCAATGGCATTCAAGACTTCGGTCAATTGAGTACCCAAAAATGCTGATATGATACCAGGAGGGGCTTCTTGAGCACCTAAGCGATGATCATTTGATGCAGATGCAATACCAGCACGAAGAAGATCACCGTGATCAAGAACAGCTTTAAGAGTAGCAACCAAGAAAAACAAAAAGCGTAGGTTACTTTCTGGAGTAGATGAAGGGTCCAAGAGGTTCACCCCTTGATCAGTTGACATACTCCAATTACAATGTTTACCAGAACCATTGACACCACGGAAGGGCTTTTCATGAAAGAGAACCTTCAACTTGTGTCTATGAGCAATGCGATGAAGGACATCCATAGTCAACAAGTTGTGATCAACAGCCAAAAGAGCTTCTTCAAAGATGGGAGCAAC
Source organism: Backusella psychrophila (assembly GCA_024139485.1). NCBI lineage: Eukaryota > Fungi > Mucoromycota > Mucoromycetes > Mucorales > Backusellaceae > Backusella > Backusella psychrophila. The sequence goes on along the minus strand of VCJK01001801.1, from coordinate 94,888 downwards.
TTCGAATTGAGCAGGGGCAACTTCATTATGACGTGTTTTAATGGGAACACCTAATCTAGCAAGCTCCAATTCACATTCACTAATGGTTGATAAAACACGGGTAGGGATTTTACCAAAGTAATGATCCTCAAGCTGCTGATGACGAGGAGGAAGACCACCAAGGAGAGTTCTGCCAGTGATTTTGAGATCAGGGCGGAGAGTGTATAGGCCACGATCAATTAAGAAATATTCTTGCTCAGTGCCAAGTGTGGTATACACGAATTTAGATCTGTCTTCTATAAATAGGAAATCAACCAAATTAGCAAACATAATTGCTTAATAAGTATGTAATCTATAGAACAATACCTGAGTCTGAAGGTTCAATAGCTTGAAGTAGATCTAAAGCAACTTTCTCCAAAGCTTCCGATGATCTCAGGAGAACAGACTTCTCATCTAAAGCCTCGCCATTATAGGATATAAACACAGAAGGGATATAAAGTATAGATGTACTATGAGGAGCTTCTTGAATAAACATTGGGCTGCATAATAATAAAGTTAGAATCCAGCTATTGTTCAATACAATGTCCACTCAATATTTTTCATTTATTCACCTCTTTGTATCCCAAACAGTATATCCGCGTGCCTCAAAGGTTGTACGCATACCACCTGAAGGAAAAGATGAGGCATCTGGTTCTGATTGTAAAAGCTGAGACCCAGAAAAAGTATCAATGGCGGTAACCTAATATACACATCATGCAAAACGATTTATTATTTTTAGAAAACAAATCTGTTAAAAAAACATCTGTACCACTATTTACCTCCTCTGCACCATCGACAAAATGACTCTTCAACGTTAAAAATGAATCATGTTTTTCAGCAGTAGAATCATTCAAAGGCTGAAACCAATGGGTAAAATGAGTGGCTCCACGCTCAATAGCCCAAACCTTAACTGCATGAGCGATAGCATCAGCAGTGACTCTATCCATGGTTTGTTTACCATTTAATGATTTAATAAACGTCTTATACACAGGCTTTGGCAATGCTTTTGCCATTTGGCGGCGTGAAAAGACATTCTGTCCAAAGACTTCAGACACAGATGCAGGTCTTCCATTGGTTTGAGGGAATTCAATGTTACGAGGCGCCTTGATTAAAGATTCGCCTACAGTATTAAGTCGAGCTTGATGCGACATTATATGAAAAAAAAATTAGAGAGAAAAGAGTAGAAAGAAAGAACATAAAAATGGCGAGTTGTGATAAAGAGTAATTAAAAATGACTGTACTTTTCTCTGTGTATAACAGTTTATTTTTACTCGTTCTTTTTTTTTTTTTGGTCAGACGATACTACCACACTAAAGATTATTAGGTTATATAATAAAGTTTCTTTTAAATCCAATATCACCAGGACATTGAGTAATAATGAAGTAATTGACATCTAATTCTGTCACGTATTCATCTTTCTTTCCTTCTTTCTTTCATTCGTTCATTTTCTACCATTTCGATTATCTTTTACCGTGGCTACCACCCATTTGTCACGTTTACGCCTTTGATTGTTTGCAGATATATTTGTAACCAAATAGGAGAATACATAGACAAATACATAGATCAATTGAAAATACTTTTGAATGAAATAATCATAAATCTGTAATTCAACTTTCTTTTAGTTGTTTCTTCTGTTTTTTTTAATAAAAAAAATAAGCTGATATACATTATGTCATATTTGACTTATTTCTCACAGAATATACATGTAACAATTTTGTTATTGCTATCTGAAATATTTTAAAGTTATAGATAAGAACATTAGTACGAGAAAAATATTCTTAATCCACTTGTACTTTTCAATTGGCATTTAAAAACCTTTGCACTGAATGCATATTATGCGATTATATTCATGTACTCTGTATTCTTGGAGATTCCAAAGTATCCAAAAATCAATGCGATCAGTGATTTTTTAAATATACTCTAATCTTTGTTGCTTATCGTCACAAAACTAATAAAGGGAACGTACTTTACTTTGTTTATTCGTTTACTTTTTCTAATAAATAGATTAAACTAATTTGGATAAATGTAGTTGATAACAAAGATAAGCACACTATGCCTATTGCTTTCATTGGTGTCAACCAAAAGTTAATATTTACATGTTAATATGTACATACATACGGGATATCTCTCATCAACACCTTGAAACATGAAAATCATGTGGATCTTTTTTTTTATAAAAAAAAACAACTGATTACACCAGATTCCTTGAAGTTCTACTTGCTCAAAATAATAATAGTAAAGACCTTCAGATGACTTCTCGGGAAGCTTGAAACATGAAATAATAATAATACACTATTTTTTCACGGTTATAGATAGTTATATTGTATTTATCAACCTACATCCATGCGCATATAAACAGCAGGCTTCCTACTCCACTAATAAGTAACCAATGGTGTAATTATATCGGTAGTAATAATTGACACTGGAGTAGAAAATAAGAGGAAATAGTGAAATGAAAATAGCCAGTAGTAAAGCGGCTTTACTAAATCTATACTATTCCGGTAAGAGATTAATGAGAAAGCGCGATTAATTTATAAGAATTTGTATTGGTTCAAGCATTTCTCTTCTGTGAATGAGCCAAACCGTATCGACAGTATTTGAAATTTCTCGCCAGATATAAACAAGACACTTAAGATGGCTAATGATTAATTTTTAAGAAGCAGAGCCATTAAACTAATAGATTTTACCTGCTATTACTATATATATGCTAGTCCATCTGCTTACTATCTAATATTATTAGATATCCCAGAGTAAATACAAAAACCCACTCATTGGAGTACTAATCATATACTAGGTTAACCAAAGCGATTATAGTTTGTTCGTCTGTCAACGGTAATGAATAACGAAGAGTTCCAAAGTACGTGCAATCAATTCCAACAACAGCAATTGGATTTCTTGGATGCAATAACCTAAATAGCGCTTTTGGTGTAGCTCTCATAATAAAACTTGTATCTGGTTATTTTAAAAAGTCTAAATATCATTAATAACTTGCACTTGCATATATGGTTCTTTTAACATTTTTCTTAACCTCTACTCAATTACTTCTTGGATGATAGGAGAAGAAAAAGACAGGAGCCAAGTAGATCATAATAAAGAAAAAAAATTAGATGAAGTCTAATAAAAATGATGGTGGTAGTTTATTTAGGTAATGTAGTGACATATGTATCAAATAAGTGATATATAAAAGGGATGTATAATATATAGAAAATTACAATGCTTTCTCTACCGAGAAATATGATTATTATTAAGTTATAAATATCTAGAGAAATATCATGATGATAATAGTTGTAAAAAGAGCACTTAAAGTATAGTAGCCTGGAAGATGAAGAGTGGCCAAGCTATCATGTTTGTCTTCACTACCAAGAATAGTAATACTTGCGGTAGCTTTTGCTCCACTCATTGGGTCCTTATTAATGGCACCAGCATTATTATCAGATGAATTCCCATTTGACAAAATAGCGTCACCGTTTTTAATAGTGAATTTTGCAGAAGTGATACTACGAATAAAGAGAAGTCTTATTAAAGTCAGATTCATTAAGCGTTACTATATATCTACTCATTTTTTAACCTACGTGTTATTTCCATAAACGATTTGAATATGGTACAGTCCTTGAGTAGAATTGCTTAAGCTTTGAGGAATCTATATATTTGGGATAAAGGTAAGAATAAGAAACTAGAGTCTATATTTTGATACTAAGTATACATACAGTCCATAAGTATTGACCACGATTAGCTTCAACATTTGAGGCAATTGGTATGCTGGTATTATCCTCTACAATGTTAATATTACAAAGAGTATTGTAATAATCAACCCAAACTATAGAAACACTATATGCGTGATTAGTAAACGGTATCAACAAGCTCAATATTTTTTCTTAAGAAATACTTACTTGTCACCGAAAGAATAAACATTCCCTTCTTTTGGAGATAGAATACTAAACTCTACAGAAGCATCTCTTGATCTAATAGGGGAAGCAATACAGAAGTTGAGAGCAGCCAGAGACAGAAGAATATAAGAAAGGATGAATTTCATTTTCATTATTAGTAGTATAGGATGTTATGAGATATATGAATGTATTTTGAAATAATGATTTCGACAAACATTTCATCCGTGTATTTATACAAAAATCAAGCAATTTATCTCGCATATGATTTTTTTATATCTCGTTTGTCCCCTTGAAATGCTGACATTATATCTGAGTAAGAGTATCTATAAAATGGGGAGGCATCTTGTCATATGAATGTTAGAGTTCAAAATTTGGGCCACGTTTTCGTTACCTGCATCTTTTTTTGACTTATTCGATATATTTTATCCAAAAAGAATGAACCGTATTTTCCCGATGAATTTTTAAAAAAAGAGGGCCACTGGTATAGGAAAACGGTTTTGGGAGCTTTAGTAACTAGTCGATCACAAGAGTTGAGATCAAGCGTTGACATGTATTTGCCTAATTTGTATAAGAACATTTTTCTATTTTAAAACAGAGAAAGGCGAGCATCTTTTT
>VCJK01001801.1:32252-50641 GCA_024139485.1 Backusella psychrophila | reverse complement strand
AAAAAAAAAAAAAAGCATTTGATTTTTTTTTCTTCTTGAAGAAACTTTCACATGATGGTATAAAAAATAATGGGTTCATTGTTAAAAAGCGGTTATTGTTTTATCCACTTTAAACGTCAACGATTCGCTGAACCTTGTTACAGTCTGGTAAGTGTTCTCCACGATATTTGATCAAGTATTCACCGTTATCTTTCCATGTTACAGTCTTATTAACGGGACATCCCTAAATAAATGACAATGAGAAAAGGTTGGATCAACTCTCTTTGTTTGGTGGCTTACCTTGTTACTGTTAGAACATTTATAATAAACACTTTTATTACCAGTTTTCTTTTGAACTGTATTGCCATTGTTTTTCCAAAAATGGCCATCGATATAAGGATATTCTCGGGTTTCGACGATCTTTGTGATAGCCTGCATTTCTCTTCTTCGGCGAGGTCTTGGGGGAAAGTCATATCTCGCTGCTACAGTTTGGCTTTTTTCTAATTGGTGGTGAATATTGAACGAGTCTTCATCCATATTAGGGTAAGATGGTTGATGTTTATTATTTAATGAGGACATAACGGCAGCGGCGGCTGAATTATAGCTAAAATAGTTTGTATTAGTAAGAAGTTTTTTTTTTGCTAAGCAAAAGTTTTTGCACTTCGGAGATTTTTAGGCGGGATACGGATGAAATCTCCTAAAAATTTAATTTTTTTTATTTTTATTACCTGTCCATTTGAAGTAGAGACGATGCGGAGACCGGGGTAGATGTGGGGATGGGAGAAAATGTGCGGTCATCAAAATCATCCGAATCTGCACTTCCTGTAAATGACGAACCAATTGTAGAGTCACGTCTATGATGATGCTGTTGTTGATGTTGATGTTGATGTTGTTGATGTTGTTGTTGTTGATGTTGTTGTTGTAGAAGGGAGTTTGTTGGTGTGCAGTGTGTAGGTGGTACTAGAATAGCATCTAAGCTTGTGCGTCGAGCAACATTATTATGATTACTACTGAAAGAATTCATACGACCATCAGTAGAAGAATTGGTACTAATTGGTGGTGTAGGCTGCATATTGAAAGATGATGTGTTGAAAGGCTGTTGGAAAGACGTTGTTGCTGTTGCCGATGACGAGAAAGAAAGGGGGTCATTATTATTACTGTTTGTTATTAATTGATGTTGCTGCTGCATCAGTAACAGATCAAGCTCTTTAGCTCTTAATTTTGCTTCTTCTGCTCTTCTTTTATCCTCTTCTAATTTACTTAGTAATATCAATCTAAGCAAATCAGGCTGAGATTGATAGCTGTATATGATTTCTTGAAGATCGCCCGAAGCTGGAGTTTGCTCTTGGTGTTGCATCTGTTGCTGTTTATTTGAATTTAGCATTGGAGATGATAATACAGGTGCTGCTGTTGTCGGTGTCATTGACTGGCGTGAAATAGAATGGAATGGAACTTGTTCATGATGATAGAGAGGCACACCTTTCGTTGTATCTTTTGCTAGTGAATAATTGAAATCAGTCATTGAGTGTTTGTGTGGTTTTAGAACTGGAAAAGAACGCGATTTCTTATAGAAACCCTACAAAAAATAAATAGAAGAGAGAAAGAGAAACGAATCCAATGTTTTAAAAATTCTAAGTTTTTTCTATTCCATGACTTCCCGCCTCTTTATATCTCTAATTTGTTCGATTTTCTCAGGGTCACTCAACCCCTACTCTCTCCGCCAGCATCGTCAGTTTAGTGAAATATCAAGAAATCATGTGTGTGGGAGCCCGCGGTATTTATCTCATTGTCCAATCATTTTTCCTCCCATATGTACTATTTTGATTGCTTTTAATATTTTATTGAACTTGCTCACTCATTCTGTCTCTCCAGACAATACAATCTTTTAAGAATCAGGTGAAATTCAAAAAAATACTATTGTGTTCACTCTCAATATAATAATATACTTAAACGTGATTTGTAATAGAATCATTTAATTCTTGTTTTCTGTCTATTATTCTTATAGCGCTTCTTAAACAATGAATGGATAAGCAGAGGAGAAGGAAGGAAAGAAGGAAGAGTAAGTGACCTGTCATTACAATTCAAGTATTAAAATTTAAAAAGTTATAAAAGACAGAACCCTTTCTCTTTATTCCATTGGCACCTCGCTTATGAAATAAACAGGGTCTCCGGGAAATTCACTTTACATGAAAAAAGTATTAAACTCACTTTTTCCAAAATACGTAATAGGTCGGAATATCTAAAGGATAATGTGGGGAAGATGTTTCCTATTTGATGTATGACCTTGGATTTTTTTTTCATCATGTTCCCATGTATCATAATTTTTTGATATGCCTGATATAGATATATTTGTATTCGCCTTTTGTTTTGTAGCAATGGAAGTGAAGTGATGTACAATAATTAGACTTGCACAAAAGAATAATCGATTTGTTTGAATGGGATCTAATGATCTTTTTTTAAAAAAAAGTGGGGGGAATTACATTTTATGATGTGTTACCGTGTTACCTATTCCTTAAATAGAAAGTGGAAAAATCCTGAAAGTTTACTGGTTGTACCCTATTGCTCAAGTAATTTCCTAAAGTTTCTTCATTTTTCTAAACTCGTCAACAGGCTCTCTCTCATTAGTTTCGATATATGCTTTTAGCTTTATATGCATTAGCGGGCATCTCGCGCGAGGCAGAGGCACAGCAACTTGCGAGAAGTGCGATCAAAAGATAAAAGAAATAAGTTTAGGAATATACACCTTGTTTGCCACTTGAAGTTAGATTATAAAATTTGTATATTATTATTTTTTCATTCTTTTTGTATTACCTTCTCCACCTTTTTTCTATTATTTGAATTGATTCTTAATTCACTTGATTTTTGTGTTACCATAAAAATAAGGTGGTCGTATGTTACTTGATGTAAAAAAAGAATGGCAACATCACTATAAAATATCAACCAGAATCGAATTAGCTTTACAAAACAAAGTGGTATTACTAATTTTCTTTTTTAGTTCTATAAGATGAGTGATGGCGTTATGTAGCATGACAACACATGTTTCAAAATATATCGTTAAAAGTAGGAACAAAAAAAAAACTTAAAATAACGTGGCTAAAATGCTGTGTCCTTGCTTGTGCAGGGAATTACTTTAAAAGTTCATGGGTAAAAAAAACAAAATGGCGAATATACGTGACCTAAAAAAAGGGAAAAGTAATTAGAGTGCAGTCAAAGTCATTTTAAAGAAAGCATATACAAGCAGTAACAAATTCTTCCTTTTATCTTTTACACAAAACTACCAAAAGTATAATACTAGCAGTCTCTTTTTGCTGGTGGAAAAAAAAAAGAAAAAAGAGGGGAATGGGAAAAAGCTGAAATAGATTTTTTATGTTAAGGATATTTCTAATTTCTTTTTTTTTTCTCTTACACACAATATTAATAATAAGGGTTTACGATCTGAAAGTGACCCTGAATGAACAATTGAAAGTAGTCTCAATATGGTAAAAATGATGGGATTCGAGTTAACTTGGTATTACTCTGCGCGTATTTTATTCTCAGATGAAAAGCGAAGCTGTGCTTATTATACAACAAAAACATTATAATATATATATATATTATATTTTTGAGTGTTGTTGTGAAATGTAATATTCTCTCATTCTAATCAAATGTTGAATGTCACAGGCCTTGTTCCACCCTTTATTTAGTGATAATTTAACTGCTATGGATTGCGTTTGAGCAATTTTAGTCATTCTATTTGAAACTAGTTTTCTTTATTGCAGTTCACGTTACTCTTGTTTTGGTTTTGTTGTACGAAAAATATGTGTGTACACAACCTTATCAGTCTCTTTTTGGTACTTTGTAGTTTTATTTGTTCTTGATTACCATATTTAAAACTATTGTTCACTTTTATTAATTTCATTACTACAAGTTGAACAGTAAGGGAATGTATAAGAAAGGCAATTAATGTAATGTCTTTATCAGTACCTGATGTATAAATTTAATAGCAACAATAATAATGACAAAATTCACTGCAGTCTAAAAGAATCTAATTAATCGATATTATTTCAGTTTGACATGCGTTAAACTATATTTTTAGTTGGTGTACAATTATGCTAGAGACCTTCTTTTACTTTTAGGAAAATAAATATATACCTTTGTAAGAAAACTTCATTTCTACTTTTACTATAAAATAAATGATATATATACTTTGAAAATAATGCTTTCTAATAGTAATTAGATAAATTGTAACTACAAACTATAGTTTTCAAAACGATTACCATCTACAATGAAAAAAGTAAGATAACATGTCAGCATACTTTACAGTTTATAGATCAAACTGATTCAATAATGATATATTAAAAGAGTACTATGTATTTGTAACGCAAAAAATGATTTGAATCATTAATAAAAGCTCTTCTTTCCAGGCACACTTGATTAATTTTTTACAGATTCTAAAACTTCATCATTCTTCTATTTAAAAAATGAACACATTCAGATCAGAGGACTTTGCTTTATCAACGATCTAAATCAAGTCATTGCAAACAAAAATGCTAAAATGCTAAAATGCTCATGGTTTTGCTCCCTAAAATAACCGTATTAAAAAATGTACATATGCTATTTATTTGGATTAAAATTAATAATCAAATATAATCCAACTGCACCTGCTTTTCAAAATATTTGAATTGGCCCGTATCTTGATGCATCATTGGTTTTTACATATAGAAAAGTTATTTTTGGATGAATGTAAAATTAGAGTGGTGATGAATGGTATACGGATTTCCCTCTTTTCTGTAAACATGCGGTGTCACCACAATAATTAGTAGTGTCTATAGCTCGAAAGTCTATCATTTCAAAGTCGCCATAGGTTTGTAATTGTATTTTAATTAGTCAAACACAAACTTGTTCTAAATCTGTAAGATGCAACATGTTGGAAGAAAAAAGCATGTGCACTTGAAACTATTAAATCCAAGATATTACCTTTTCAAAAAAGTAATCCACATAATTATAACAGCATGTTCCTTTCAAGTAACTTTGGAGAGAAACATTTGATATAAAATATATTTTACTATAGTGTTTCTATCGTAGAATTCATTCAAGGTATGAGATCTTCAAATAAGCTTATTGTTTATAGTATACAACTTAAATCCTGGGTTTGATATATTGACATGTCTGATCCTGTACCAAGTATCATACATTTTAAGCGTCATAATTGGGCTTTCTGAAAGAACTTGAAACTACTAAAACTAGATGTATAATAACATCATTTGCCTAGTTTTTACTTTTAAATAAAATCATATGAGAACCGTGTTTTTACAGACGCCAAAGTCGGAAGGTAAATGATTTAGATCATGCTCTTTTTACTAATGATCGACATTGGATTTTTTTTAAGAAATATATTACTTTGCCATGTCGTACCCCGAGAAATTGCGCCTTTCTTGTGGCACTATTTTCTGCATTTGTATAAATCTCACATTCTTTTTAAGTTTTTGAATTAAAATAAAACATATACCATAATGACAATTTTCCTTTTGCAATTTACTAATTTGATTTGATTTGATTTAAAGTTTGTGGCAGTGTTTAAAATGAAATTTGATCTAGAGTAAGCAACATGATAATTGAATGTTTGATAACTTTGAACCTTTCGTTCATTGATTTTTCTTATAACTTTTTTTTGACATTGTTTTTTCTTTCCTTTTGGACGACAATTTTTTGGGACAATTTATTCGAGGCACTGGAATAAAATCTTTTGGCTTACTTTTGTCAGGTTGCCCGGTCATGTGGAACATGTGACATATCCGGAAGTCCGGTGCCAATTTCTTGGACCGGACACAGACATATCAATCAAAAATAATAAACAAAAGTAGCTGATCAAAATCCAGCAAAAGGTACAGATTTGATTTTAAGGTTCCGGCTGGCGGTATTTGTGTGGGTGATTGCTTCACTGTGTAGGCCGTTCTCTTTCCCCTTACTGGTCATTTGTACGTATTAAAAGAAGTAAAGCATCCATCCATTATGGGTTTGGATGAGCTGATAGATTGATGATTTTTTTACTAATTGAAATTTATAAATATTTATTTTACCAATAAAACCAACATCGCTAAACGAAAAATAATAACCTTCTCTACATTTGAAATTAAAATGAAATGAAATGAATTTTATTCAACCTTTTTAGAACATGGTATTGAAGCATAACAACCAATTGCCCAACCAGCACTTCCGCAAAGAATGGGACCTTCGTGTCAAGACTTGGTTCGATCAAGCCGGTCGCAAGCAATCTAGAAGACTTGCACGTGTCCAAAAGGCTGCCAAGGTTGCTCCCAGACCCGTTGACGGTCTTCTCCGTCCTGCTGTTCGTTGCCCTACCCTTCGTTACAACATGAAATTGAGATCTGGCCGTGGTTTCACTCTTGAAGAACTCAAGGTATGTTGTTGTATGTGTTTTTATTTATTTATTTTTTTAATATGCATAAAAATTAAGTAAAGCTTATTAAAAAAATTAAAACATTTGTAGGAAGCTGGTATTCGTCGCAAGGAAGCTCGCTCCATTGGTGTTGCTGTTGACCACCGTCGTCGCAACCAATCCAACGAGTCTCTCGAGCTTAACGTCCAACGCTTGAAGGCTTACAAGGCTAAACTTATTGTCTTCCCTCGCAAGGCCGGTAAGCCCAAGAAGGGTGACTCTGAGGCTGCCGAAGTTGCTTCTGCTGTTCAGCTCCGTACTGCTCTCTTCCCTGTTGAACAGGCTGCTCCTGCTGTTGAGGCCCGTGCCATTACTGCTGAGGAGAAGAACGTCAATGCTTACATGAAGCTCCGTTATGCTCGCTCTGCTAAGCGTTCTCTCGGTAAGCGTGAAAAGCGTGCTCGCGAGAAGGCTGAAGAAGAGGCCAACAAGAAGAAATAAATCCAACCCCTTTTTTTCTCTTTTTTGTTTTTTTTCCTTCCGCTTTTTAATTATAATAATAAAACTTTGTGTTGTTGTCTATTGATTGTGCATGATCACCATAATAATAAGGAATCTCATCGAATTTCAAAAGAAAAAAAAAGTAACATGAGAGGAGGATTTGGTCCAATCAGCGAAGAAAAAATGATTCATTTCTTATTAACAATATGTACAAGGGATTATCAATGATAAATGGAATCCATAGAACAAACATGTCTTGTATTGTTCTCGATCAATATTATCATTGTTATTACTACTACATACACTTGTTAAGCAAAAGATGTATAAATAGTATATAAATGAAAAGGCTTATTATCATATTCAAGTCGTAGTGTAGCACTACTATTTGTTTTTCATAAATAGTTGAATATTCAAACAAGTAATGAATATGCAGATATGAAAATGGAAAAATGGAAGAAACGATATGAGTATTTAATAATGAAAAAAAAAGCAATAATGGGAATACTATCATGGGAAAGGTGTGGTATCAGTTTTTACCAATTCGTCGGTTCACCAAAAGCCAACTTAATCATAGCTTCCATGTTTCTATTATTAAAAGAATTGTTAACTTAGTTATTTTTTATTAACCAAAAAAGAAAAAAAACAAGTCTTCTCTCACCTTATTTATTCGCTTTTGTATCTTTTGATAATGCAGGAAGCGACATCATCACCGACATTATCGTCTAAAAGGGATCAATACTTCTATGATCGGCATCCTTTATTTGTAGCACATGAAATGCAGAATACAACAAGCATTATGTCATGGGAGGATAATGTTACATCTGAAACTGTTTATAATCCCACATTTTCGTCCATGGCGCCACCCTCTTCTTGCTCTTCTGAATCACAGTTTTATCTTGACGACAATTTACCATTCACTCAAGGAGATGAGGACTTTTTATTAATCGAAAACAATATGGGACAAAGAGATACAAAATATCATTTATTACCGCAATACGAATGCCAAATGTCATATCCTTCATCGTCTTCTTCAACAATAACTACAACAACACCAAAGTCTCTTCACAATAGTACAAAGAGCATTCTAAGTGATGGAGAGGAGGAAGTCAAAGATTATGAGTTAATGGAAAAACAAAGATCAAAGAACAACAGCACTATATCATCTAAACGAGAAAAAACACTTGAAAAGAACAGACAAGGTTTAAAAACATATATTTCTTTATCAACGATTTTGTCACTGATTTTGTCACTGATTTTGTCACTGATATATTTTTTATAGCTGCTTCAAGATGTCGACAAAAAAAAAAGGAATGGTTGAACCAGCTCCAAACAAATGCAAAGAGGCTATCCAGAGAAAACAGGATGCTTGAAGAACAATCCATGTCTCTCCGTGAAGAGATCCTTAATTTAAAAACAATTTTATTGTCTCACCGGGATTGTTCACAGTCAAATAACCCTGACGCCATCGATATCTCTAAATGTTTTTATAAAACCCAATAAGTAAAAGGATTTCCATGTGTAAATCTACCTTACCGTTGGGAATTGTTATGTATAAGTCAATAAAAAAGTTACTGGTATTTTCTATCAAGTAAAACATTTTTTTTTGAAAAGAAATCTCCGCCTTAGTCAATTACAACAAAAAACCGTTCACATTATCTCATAGTATACTATGCATGGTATAATTGGTTAGAGTAATAGTATAGAGTAAAAAAAAATTACTTATTTTATTTAATATTTGAGCTATTAAAGGAGTATACTTTATGAGAATGATGTAACTGGGAGATACTTGAGCAATTTAACTTTTAGGGTCAGCCAAAGATGATCTTGAATGAGGTGATTTTCCGAAAAACTTTAATTATGTGAATCCATTATTTGATCTAGAAGTATTTTTTATTGAGGAAAAAAGATATTATTTGCCATTAGGTTGTCTTCTTTTGAGTTGGTTCAATGTCGAGAGGAACCGTGCTATAGTGATACTCATAGCCTTGATAACACATTTTACTTTGTTGTGATTCATCCTCACAAGAAAATAGGGGTTAGATTTAATATACATTAGGGACCAATACGGCTGTTTGGCGCTTTTAAAATTTGTCAAATCAATACAAAAGGGAGGCTTGATATTTTAGAGAGAACATATAGCTATTCTATTTGTTTTAAATTAGCTTCAATGAAGAAGCTGCTAATATAATTAGTTTTTACAATTCTTGAAACATCTAGTTTTTTGTAGTAATAACATATTATTTGATTTTAATACAACAAATAGATACTATTTAATTAAAGAATTAAAAAAACCCCCCCGGTCCTAGAGCCTTCAATATCAATGTTGGCCTTCCAAATCAATTTATAAGCGATCCATTGATAATTTTTACTAAAGGGCTACTCAATTATGAAACGTATATCAACAACAAATATGTCTTTTTTTTTTGTGTCTGTACAGTGCACAGATTCAATGCGTAGCACAACTCATTCCTGTGGTCCAAAGCTTTAAAATCTTTCTAGAATATGCAATTTTTCTTTTAATTTTAATTTTAATTTTTTTTAAACCTTTAACCTACCTAAAAACTTACTGATGGAAAAAACAGTTGTATGATATGAATAAAGAATGAGTTTCATCTTTTGATGCAATCAGTTTTCTCTTGATGCAATATATAAAAAGCTAAAATGTATGTATTCATTGATCGACAAAGCACTGCCATTACATTACATATTTTAGACTTTCTCTCAAATTTCATACATTTGAGTGATTTGCACATTTAATTGGTTTTCCTTTTATTTTTAAAAATTATTACATTAGTAATATAAGATACATTGCTACTATACACCGTTTTAATGATAAAAAAAATAAAGAAAATTAAATATAAACAGAGTTGAAAGAATCTCCCTTATATATTTATTTGATCCGAGTAACTTACTATGATGTGATATATTTAAAAGCGAGTGCTGCAGGTCTAAAAATAAGAGAGAGAGAGAGAAAACATCAGTCATAAGAATAGATGGCGTTTTGAATCTTATATTTAAGTTTGAGTCAACACATTTTTGTCTTTTGATGTCACACAAATATCTTTTGGCTTGCTATTGAAATGTTTTAATTTGCTTGTAATAAATTAGCAAGTGATATATTTTTTATACAAGTAAACAATGATGCCCTATGTCATAATTCAAATAATGCAAAGTAAAAAAGAAAATAAGACTAAAGCACATGATACATACAGGCAATTCTAATAACAAGTGATTAACGGCAGAGTTTGCTTTTTTCCCAAAGGAAGTCGTTTTTTAATAGCTTGGGTTTATTTCGAAGTTTAATTTTATTAGACACGGATGGTATTAAAGTATAGCATGCCATCATATCTTTTTTAGAAGATCCGTGGAATGATTACAGTGGAGATATGTGAATTGGATGTTTTATGTATGAAGATTCCCCCTTATTATGTTTTTCTTTTGAATTCCCCAATAATTTCTTAAGAAAAGACATAGAAACTTACAGCAATAATCATTAAATAGTGTAGGGTTAGGTGAAATATATTTTATTAATTATTAATGAATATTGTAAATTTTAGTTTGACAATAATTAAACAAACAGCCGGCTTTTTTTTTTGTCTACTTTAGGAACTGTTCATAAGAACTTTTGGTAACTCGATGATATAAACAATAAATAAATAAATAAATAAAAAAGTGACATATAAATGTTTTCATTCGTTATTTTTGATTTGATTTGATTGATAAATAATAAGTAATTATGATAATAATAAACAAATAAAAAAAGGTTATTTTTTAAAAAAAAGGAGGCAATTGTCTCTTCTAAATCATGAATGATGTAATGGAGAATCTTGATGAAACGATAGTGCCCTTTTAAGCTTCTTTGTGAGTTTTTTACCTTTTAAGGTCAGTCGAGAAGATTGTCTTCTTAAACCCTTGAGCGGAGGAGGCGAAGGAGGCATGGGAAAAGTATCAGGCAATTTCACCTCTTGTTCTTCTACTTTAAGCGTCTCAGCTGTGCTGTTACTATGGTTAAATTTCTCCAAGAAAAAGCTTTTGCGTCGAGCTAGCATCTTTACTGATTCGTCTGTGATGCTTGATTTTGCACGGTGAAGTATTCTCTTTGGCGAAAAGGTGTTGGATGATCTTGGTGATGGCGGTGGCGGTGTTGGGGGTAGCTCAATTATTGGCACTTTACCATCCTTTTCTGGTTCATCTTCGGGTTCTTCAAAGACGACGTGTATTACTTCTCCTTTTTCGGGAGGATGGACAATGTATTCCGTGACAGACACATCCGATAAACTAGAATCCTCATCGTTTGCACCTGATGATGATGATGATGAGGCAAACACGGCATTTTCGCCATGATGAGACAATGGTGCTTCAGACAAAAAGGTGGTATCAGTGTTTGATTTATCAGTCAAACTACTTTGACATGATCTTTTCGTTCTTATATCTTCTTCTTCTTCTTCTTCATGAGAAGTAACAGTAAATGTTCCATCAGAACAAGGACTGGATTCATCTATTTATTATTTAATATCATAAAATGGTGTCTTTGATTTTCATGTATCTGGCAACATTTTACCTTCAGTTAGTTCTTCAATCGGGCCCGTATCAACTGGGTTTCTCTCCTTTTCAGAGGGACGCGACCACACTTGTTCAAGATAAAGAATAGAATAGACCCGAAGCATTTCAAAGGTATTATATTTTGTAAAGATAGGAAAAAAAAAAGAAAAGAGAAAAAGGGGGTTGAAGTACTGTTGCTGACCCGAAAAATAAAAAGTAACAAAAAAGGGACAGCTAGGGGTTTTCTTATTTCACTAGACTGCCAACCACTTATCATGACAATGCTTTTCTTCTATTTTTTCACTTTTCGACAATGTGACCTTATTTTTATAAGAAGCAGAAAAAAAAATCGCAGTGCGCTTCCTTCTTAATGTTATCTTATGATTATAATTCACTTTTACTTTCTTCTTTTTTATTTTAGATTCAATTGACTTTAATCATGAATAAAAAATGACCTTATTATTTAGAATGTCACTATTATTAATATTACTATTCCTCATCACATGCTCTTTTAACGATAATGTCGATCAAACACTTTGACAAGAACGCCTCCTGGAATCATTTCCCTCTTTTTTTTTGTATAATCTTTTATATGATTCATAAAAACCATATTCTATGATTTATGATTAATAGTTTTTTGTGAATATCGAAACAGCTAATGCAGGAGAAAGTACTGTTTTGCCAGTATTTATAAATAAACAGACAAAAGGCAATGCAAGGGTGTTTCTTGTACTGGCACGTTTCATCCCAATTTTAAATGGAACCTTTGGGCTACCATAATTGGCTCAATTAAATGAGAATTCTTTCATAAAAGAGGTCTTTAAGCTCATTTAAAAGATAGAAGCTTGTCGTAGCTGAAGTAGTTTTATGTGCATTTACACTTATTTTTTTGTGACACAGTATGATGATCAATTGAACGCCTTTTTTCTAATCTCTCGAAACGCTCATCTTTTTACTAATGCTTCTGTTCGCCTTTTTTGTTTCGTGACTGCTGGAACTCAGCTTAGAAAAAAATAATAGTTACACACACTCACAATGGCTTAAAATAAGGTTTTTTTTTCCCTCAAGTAAAAACGACATGGACAATGACATTAGCGCAATTCCATATTACGAAGAACCACCAAGTTACCAGACGTTTCTAGAAAAACATCTTAAACCCAATATACCAGCACTTATAGGGCCCGCTCTCACCAAAGAGTGGAAGGCACGGAAAGAATGGGTAGTTGCTAATGACACTCAAGATGAGCAGTCGCCACGTTATAAACCAAATTATGACTATTTACGTCAGAAATATGGAAATACAAAGGTTCAAGTCGCTCGGTGTAACAGGCGTCATTTCACAGACCAAGAACGAAGTGACATGTCATTTATCGAATTTTCCCTTCTCTGGAATGGAAAAGGGCCATCCGATTACTATTTAAAGGACTGGCATTTTGTAAAAGCGTTACCTGAGGAAAAGGCATATACAGTTCCAGATATATTTGAAGGTAAAAAAAAAGAAAACAGGAACTACTACTATTGTTATTATTTTAATATTAATATTTATTTATTTATCTTATTATTAAACTGACCGTTGGTTAGATGATTGGTTAAATGAATATTGGCTTTCTAAAAGTGACGACGACTACAGATTTTCGTATATGGGTGGTGACACTACATTCACGCCACTTCATGCAGATGTCTACAGGTAAGTCATGACGCTTTTACTACCAAGTAAATAAATAAATAAACAACCATAATATTAGGTCTTATTCATGGTCCTCTAATATATGTGGCATCAAGAAATGGACCATGTTCCCACCAAACCAAGAAGAATGCTTTAAGGACAAACTTGGCAATATGGTGTACGATGTTCGCCATGTTGATCCATCCGAATTCCCACACTTCGAAAAAGCTAAAAAAATCGTCTTTTACCAACGAGATGGAGAGACCTTGTTTGTCCCTTCCGGTTGGTTCCATCAGGTAGAGAACATTGGATCTACTATTTCCATCAATCATAATTGGTTCAATGCATGCAATTTGGAGTTTACATATCAGTCTTTAAAAGGGGACTTACGGGATGTTCGAGAGGCTATTTCCGACTTGACCGACATCATGACCCCTCCTGAGTTTACAGACCAGTGTCAGCAGCTTTTGCTTGCCCATAGTGGCTGGGATTGGAGTATTTTCTTAAAGATTCTAGCCTGTATCTCTCATCGATTGAGGATGCAAAGTTATTGCGAGAACCAACCATCACCAGAATGGCAGGCGAGAGAGGTCAAGCGAATTTTGGACCAATGGGAATCGGATGAAACTAATACTTTTAAGCCTTGGATAGACTCATGCGGGTTAAGTGATGTATTGCTTACGGTTTTTAAAGACGTTAACCATGTTTTGGAAAATAAATGAATGATGCCAAAGTATTAAAAACATACCCCCCACTCCATTTTATATGATAGATTTATGTAGTAATATAATATATAATAAAGATAATATTAACATTAGCGTATATGATTAATATATCTATGTTGTATATAGTATATCAAGCATCATCGCTTGTATTATTTTGACCATAACTATAAACATGCGTTCAAAAAATAGTTTAGATCACCGATCAAAAAGAATGAACGGATATATCACAAGTGCATATGTTTACTATATTTCTGTTTAATATCATTATTTTATAATATATTTAATAGAATACAAATTCCTTATTCCTTTGTAATTATTATATTTGAAAAAACCAAAATAGTATCAAAGAATTGAAAGAGATAAAACACACAGACACATAAAATACATACTTTTTAAAATAACGAGCCAATCAGTCTGATGTTAGTGTATTTATAGATTTCTATGCATTTAATCAATGAAATACCTCTATAAAACGAAATCCTGGTTTTTTTTCCCTTGTAGTTTTGCTATTTTATGTATGTTTTGTATTGTAAAAAAAATGTTAATGCAAACTGAGTTTCTTTGCAACCAATAGAATCCACAAAACTTGATCGGAGAAGAAATACAGCTTGACTTTTCAACATTAAAGGATGCTTTTATCATGATTATTTCTAAATTAATTAATGTTTCCTTCTTTTAACAAATTTAAACCATAATTAATCATCACGCTAAAGATTAATATATAAATTATTGACAGTAGTGAATTTCTTTGTCGCTCTCGCTGATATTGATTGTATGGCATTTCATTATAAAAGTAATATCGATATTGTTAATGTTACTATCATTGCTTTTACCATTTGTTACTAGAATAGTAAGGTGAACTGACTTCTCCTTCATAAACATGGTAGAAAATGTTTATTGAGAGCTGGTAAGCTAAAGTCATATTGACTAATGTTAATCCAAAAGAAAATGAACTATTTGAATTGACCCTTTTGTCTTATTTTATTAAAAGAGACATGTGTTTAAATACAAAGAAACAACAATAAAAAACACGTTTGAACCAAGTCATGTGGCTTAAAAATATGAATGCTGGTTGAAGAGCATATATTTTGGAAAGGAGATGATATCATTCTCTCACACGGTCCTCCTTTTTTTATTTTAATATTTCTTCTTTCTACTGTTTTCCTTCTCCTTTTTCTTTTCTTTTTCTTTTTCTCTTTCTTGTGTTTTATCTCTGCTCTCTCTTTTTTTTCTTGCTTTCTTTCTTGAGCTCACTCTTTTATCCTTCTTCGTCTCATTTTAATACATCCAACTTTCTATTTTCTTTATCATGTCGCTATTCAGTACTTTCAGTCGAGAGACCACAGTAGCAGATTGGGCGGGATCCAAAAAAAAAGCAGGTGTGTATGGTTTGTGTGTTATCAAGTGCAACCTTTTTATTATTGTTATTTTTATTTTTATTTGTTTTACTCCTTAAAAAATATTTATCAATACATACATAGTCAAAAGGACGAGTATCAGCCAAGAAGAAGAAAATGATTGGAAGGATGTTCATACGAATATTGAACGAATGGATGAACGTTATGATGCAGCATTTTATGCATGGCTAAAATCAGAAGAGAACGTTTTGGTTACATCTATTTATCTGCATAGGGTAGCCAACGAATACTCGCTGGATCGAATTATAAATGCTTTGGAATGGTTAATAAAAGATTGGCGTTGGGAAAATGTAAGAAGGATTTACACATAAGAATTTTTATAAATGTATTCAAACATACAACTCTTTTTTTTTTTCGCTTGGTAACCCAGTCATGTATCTTGATAAGACGTGTGACAGTAGATTGGTGTGATGATCATGGTAAATAATATAATGAGTGTTTAATGTTTTATATTCATAATATACATTTAGGACATCTGAAACGTGCTGAATTGCTTAGGCGTTTGACATGCAATTGGAATAAACAGTACACAGCAGCACTAATTACAACTATTTTGACTTCTTCACCTTATGCGACATCACCAACAAAAAGGGAAGAATTTTTAAGAGCGTTCACAAAAAATTGGAACTTTTCGGTTTTATCCGAGTTTTTTATGTTTCTTCGAAGTCGAGCCAATGTGGATTATAAATTAAAATGTATCATGCTTCAAGAAGCTGCAAGGCAGGATGATTTATTACTCACGGGAGATAATAATAATAGCAAAAAACAAAAACAAGATACTAGCACCGAGAAATTTGTTTCAAGTACACAAGAAGTATCAGATGAAGAGGATGGTAAACTTTGTTGTCACAGAAGAGCAACTAGCAATAGCTATAAGGATTTAAAACGTTTTATGATGGAAGAAGAGGGATCATCGTCTGGAACAGCAACAGCTTCACAATCACAAGGGAATAGCAATAATATGTCTTTTGGTATCAATCGATGCTTTCAATATATTACACCTTCCTCTTCCACATCATCGACATCATCGGCCACTAATTCTGTGGTTTCACCAAGATACCATCATCATCCAACAACAACAAACAATATAAGACTTGGTATTTCATCTTCATCGTCTACGCTAAACATGGCTGCGCCTCCTCCTCCTCCATCCAATACTTCAAACGATTTATTCCCTTCACCTTCTTCCTCCTCAACTGATAAAAAACAATAATAATAAATTCATTCCTCCTCAATTTGTTATCTTTGGTGTGACATTTCCTTCTTCCTTCTTTATATACCCCTTTTTCCTGTTGTTATTTTTTTTTAATCAAGGACAAAAGCAACCGAATTTTTCTAATGAAATATATACTTACTTGTTTTATATTACTTTTCCATCCCGTCATTACACGATTTTTAATCTTGATATGTAATTTCGTTGTTTTTGATCTCGCATTTATCCAGAAGAAAATGAGACGCTATTTTTAAGTTTATTTTCATCTAAAGTCAAATGTATCCGAAGAGTATTTCTTTTTACAGAGACAATATTATCAGATAAATAAATTTTAAAATTCTAGAAGCATACATTATTACCTTGGAAAGATAAAACCAGGAAATGGCGGTTTCGAGAATGTTTTTGCCGTTGTGAGGGGTAAAAAAAATGATCAAAACCTGCATTAACTGGTACTAAAACGAGAACGATATAGCCCAAGTCAAGGTACAATGATAATAAAGTAATATACTATTTTCATTTTCCAGCTACTGAAAGGAAAAAAAAAACGTTGGTACAATTAAATATTATTACTATCTTCTCGTCTATCATGGACCATTAATTCATTAAAGATGGATTCTTTTTGTAGATATTTCATTGATATAATTGGCGCGTATTGCATTGCATATACAACGTCATTTGATTTTAGATTAAGTTTTATGGTAAAATACTATTGGTGTATTTTCGATCTATTCTCCTGTGCAAAAAGAAAAAAAAAAAATGCAACTTCAATGCTGTTACATTACATAGTCAAATGACGAACTGCTTTGTCTTAACATAGAACCAGAAACATATAAATACTTATATACTTATATTTTAAGCGATCAGATTTGGTTCTTCACTTCTACCGCCATACAATTTTAATTTTTATCCTACATATTTCTATTAAAGAAATCATTTGACAACATCCAAACAATTTTGATTTTAATATTACTACTTTTACTATGTGTGAATAAGTTTAAAAGTTACAATCACTCTTTCTGTGAAAAGAGCATTTTTAAATTACCCTTTTGGTTATAGATTTTTCTCCTTTGTCAAAAACTATAGCCTTCATCATTCTACTCGAATACACACACACACACACACACACACACACACTCTCTCTCTCTCTCTGTGTGTGTGTGTGTGTAATATAACTAGACGCTCTAAAGACCGTTTTTTCAGAATCTATCCAGTATCGTGCTTCCATTCTAAAACTGTCAAACATAGGAGTCATATTTTGATACCAACAGATCAAAGTATGCACGATCACTTTTTAAAAAAGTAGTATGATCCAATAATGATCGAGCTATTATAAAGGAACATATGTCACTATGTTTCTTCTTACTGGTACACGAAATCTGTAAAAATTGACACATTTTAAGAATAAAATTGAATGTTAGTCAAAGAGTGCAGGGAGGAATAATTGTCAATAAATAATAAACTTGCTCAAAGTGTAGGTGAGGGTTGTCCGTACGTTGAGTATGGACATAGTAACCATAACTAAATATAAAGATATTAATTACTTTGAATAAGCAAGAGCAAGAGCCAATAATCATTACAGACCATCCTTTAAACTCAAGAAATGTTGAACCTGTTCTAGGAATATTTGGCCATGGTTTTAAAATTCCGCTCATTTGATAAATTGAGGGTTGCCAAAAAAAAAATGTGCCCTCGTATTAGACATCAATTGCTTAAAGAAATACAAAAATAAGTGGAATACATACCATTATGAATCATTTACGCTAATATACATCTTTATTGGTAATTGCCTTAGTGACTTAAAGTCTATCGTTTTACAAATGATATCTGCTTGACCGTTTACGATAAATAAGTATTGAATACTATTATTAGATCCATATGTTCGTTTTTGTACCCTTCCTGTTTGCCAAACTAATTTGTGATACGACGTTACTTATTGCTGGCAAAATGATATGTACCATATCTATTG
>VCJK01001801.1:12231-29866 GCA_024139485.1 Backusella psychrophila | reverse complement strand
TTTTTTTTTTTTAAAAAAAAAAAAGAATATATATAGAATATAAAGAAAATAAACGAGACAACAGTGGGGGAAAAAAGTAAAGAATAAAAAATGAAATGAGAAGAAGGAATGCCAAGATGGAAAGCAAAAAAAAAAAAGTAATATAAAAAAAAGCAATCCAATAATACATTGTACAACGCTGTGCACCTTTATTCAATTACATTTTTTTTTTGTTGCTTGTTTATTTATTTATTTATAACTTTATTGTTAAAAAAAAGATGATAATGATTTACTGAGCGTTTTCTGTGGCTTCTGTCTTTCTAGGATTAAAGCATTTTGGCATCTGATAAACAGGAGCATCCTTCTTGTCAGATCCTTGTTCAAAATTGGGTGGCTTGGGAACGAGACCGAGAAGGTCAAACATCTTTTTGTCATCAGAGAATTCATTGTTTGGTGTAGTTAATAATTTATCACCAGTGAAGATAGAGTTGGCACCAGCCATAAAGCACATGGCCTGCTCTGATACGCTGAAACGTACTCTACCAGCAGAGAGACGTACCATAGACTTGGGCATGATAATACGGGCAGTGGCAATCATACGGATCATTTCAAATACAGAGACAGGCTCTTGCTTTTCCAAGGGTGTACCCTTGACTGCCAAAAGTGCATTAACGGGTACACTTTCTGGATGCTGAGTCAATGTGGACAATGTATACAATAAACCAACACGATCTTCCTCCTTTTCACCGAGACCAATAATACCACCAGAACAGACTGAGATACCTGCCTTTTGTGCATGGTCAATGGTTTGTAAACGCTCATCGTATGTACGGGTAGTGATGATCTTTGGGTAGAATTCACGAGAGGTATCGAGGTTATGGTTATAGGCAGTCAGTCCAGCATTTTTCAAAGCCTTTGCTTGGTCTTCATTCAACATACCCAAAGTACAGCATACTTCCATACCCATAGAGCTTTTTTAATTGAAAGGGAAAGTAAAAAGTCAAAAATCCCGCCCAAAGAAAAATAACATGTGAAAGCACATTAAAACTCACCGAATTACTTTGACATGGTCCAAAATCTTGTTAAAGTTTGATTTACGACCTGCAAGATCTCTCCAGGCAGCTCCCATACAGAATCTAGAGAAAAAAAGGAGAATTTAAATTAGCGAGCCTAACCTTATTTTCCATATTGTCTTTCTTTCCAGAGGAATAACCTACCTTGTGCTACCGGCATCCTTTGCACGTTGAGCAGCATAGAGGATCTCATCGGAATCAAGGATCTTTTGAGCCTTAACATCAGTCTTGTATCGGGATGATTGGGGACAATATTTACAATCTTCAGTACAGCCACCGGTTTTAATGGATAACAGAGTACACTGCTGAACTTCTCTAGCGTTGAAATTCTCACGGTGAACCTTGGCCTATATCCCACAAAATCTTAATTTTAATAAAAGAAAAATGGCTAGCTGTATTAAAGAAAAAAACTTACACCATGGTATAATAAATCCATAAGAGGAGAATCATAAATAGATTGAATCTCTTCTCTGCTCCAGTCATTTCTCATAGGACTTCCAGCATGAAGAGCAGCAGCCGATAAGGCCTCGGGTGTGGTCTTTTGAGTGACGGCAGCAAGTCTTGAAGGAAGAGAAGTACTAAAATGTCTACGAGTAGCAGAGAGTGGTCTTGCAGCTAACTTGAATGAAAACATTTTTGTTTATAAGAGTAGGGAGATATGGAAAAAGAGGATAGAGAAAAGAAACGCGTTATTTAAATAATTAAATAACGAAAAAAAAAGAAAAAAAATTGGGGGGGGGAGAGATCGGAGAAAGATAACAGATGCTTCAGAGGTCACAACATGAAAAAAAAACTATTCATGCCCTGAAAGATTTCGGCCATTTAAAGGTGAGTCAGCTTCACTCTTTCAAAAATGAAACCTTCTTTTTTCTTTCCTCTCTAGACCTTTTTTTTTTTTGTTTTTTTCCCTCGAGCGTAACTCTTTTTTCTCCTTTTTTTTTCTTATTGCATAGAAATATATATACATATATATAATGCCTTCGCCTTTTTTACCAACGCGTTCGTTTCAAGCGTATCAAATTTTCGCGGCAAATACCAATGTAGGAAAAACCATATTTGCTACTGGCCTTTGTAGAGCTGCAGCCATTGTTGCAAAAGAAAAAAACCGCGATGTCGTATATTTAAAGCCTGTTCAAACAGGCTATCCAGTTGACAGTGATGAAAGGTTCGTTTTTTTTTCTCGAGAGACAGAATGAGATGTAGATTTGCAGGGCAGAAAATGAATTAATGCATGCATATCTATTATTTGGGTTATATTTTTCTGTATGTGTTTAGACATGTCAGGACCTATAACAAAGAGTCATTGATATCCGATACACTCTACACTTACCCAGATCCTGTTAGTCCCCATATTGCCACCACTAATGTAAGGAACAATAGGAAAATGAGGGATATTAAAAATTAACCAAAAATGACTTTTAAGCCTCCGAAAGATGAATTAGTGATGGCCCGAGTCAAAGAGCAAATGTTGAAGTATGTACGACAACAAAAAAAAAATGGTAGTTACTTTTTCCTGGAAACCGCTGGTGGGATTCACAGTCCTGTGATGTCAGGTAATGCTTAATCATCTTTTATTCAACCATTATAGTCGCGTATTTTATTTCGACTTCAAAAAAAATTTTGGGGGAAAAGACTTCTAAAAAAAAATTAACACTCCCTTTCTAGGCACACCCCAAGTGGATTTCTATAGACCGCTAAGATTACCCACACTATTAGTTGGAGATGGAAATTTAGGTGGTATCTCCACAACATTGACATCATATGAATCTCTTTATATGAGAGGCTATGATATACCCTCTATTTTACTGTTCAATCATCCTACCTACAAAAACCATGTACTTATGAAGGAACGTGTTGAGCATAATGGTGTAAAGGTAACAGTGGTACCTCCCCCACCCGAGTTTATCAAGGACCCCGTGCTGGAGCAAGCTTCAATGGAAAAGTACTATGCTCAGCTAGATGAATATTTAGTGCCTGTGGTGAATGAGCTAGATATCAAACACCAGGAGCGATTTGATCGACTTGAAACCATGGCACAAAAATCACGAGACGTCTTTTGGTGGCCATTTACCCAGCATGGTTTGGTGGATGATGTTACTGTCATTGACTCGGCTCATCAAGATTACTTTACTACTTATAAAAAAGATGACACCGAGGTTAAGCCTCAAGAAATGTTTGATAGTTGCGCTTCATGGTGGACGCAGGGCCTTGGTCACGCCAATCCTGAACTGACACTCTCTGCTGCCCATGCCGCTGGTCGCTATGGTCATGTCATTTTCCCAGAGTCAACCAACGAGCCTGCTCTTTCTTTAGCCGAAAAGGTATTGGAAAAAGATACCTGGGCATCCCGGGTATACTTTTCGGATAACGGTTCCAGCGCCATGGAAATTGCATTAAAAATGGCTATGAGTGCCACAGCCAAGCGCTATGATTTTAGCATCAAGGCACCCGTGGAAGTGCTCGGTATTGATGGAAGTTATCATGGTGACACCATCGGTACTATGGATGCTTGCTCTCCTAATGTTTATAACGAACAGGTTCAATGGTACGAGCCCAAGGGTCATTGGCTTCAGCCTCCATCCGTTCATATTAGTCAAGGTCGCGCTTACGTTCGTGTACCACGTGAGATTGCTCAATATCACCCAGACAAAACAACAAACAAAGTTTATTATGACTCCATAGACAGTATTTACTCTATCGACAAATCAGCTAATCGTGACAATGTGTTGAGTAAGGTGTACGGAGATTACATTCGTAACGAACTCAAGTCTCTCAAGGAACAAAAACGCCGTATTGGTGCATTGCTGATGGAACCTATTCTTATGGGTGCTGGTGGCATGGTCTTTGTGGATCCTCTCTTCCAGCGCACTTTGATTGATATCGTGAGAAATGAGGGCGCTGACTTGTTATATGGCGTTGAGGAGAAGTCTCAAACTAAAAACCAAACATGGAAAGGTGTGCCTGTTGTGTTCGATGAAGTGTTCACTGGTTGGTATAGATTAGGTCGCAGATCAGCATCTGAATTTTTGGGGGTGGTAAGTGATAGTTACACAAAATAGTTATCTTATCTTAGAAAAACCCCAACAAAAGAAATTAATCTCATCTTAATTGTATTTCTTTTTAGAATCCAGACATTACTGCTTATGCAAAGATCTTGACAGGCGGCCTTTTGCCTTTAGCTCTTACTGTCACTAAAGAGTCTATTTATGACGTTTTCCTTTCAAAGAATAAACCTGATTGTCTGTTACACGGACATTCATACACAGCTCACCCAATGGGTTGTGCAGTTGCCAAAACATCCATTGAGAGATTAGACGAACTTGCAGAGAAACCTAACAGTGCATGGTCCCCCTTCAAGAAGAGCTGGAAGGATAACGGAATATGGTCCATGTGGTCTCCAGAGATGATAAACAAGTTTTCACATTTGAAGAATGTGGAGAGTGTCATGTCAATGGGTTCCGTTTTGGCGGTAGAGTTGAAGGATGATCAAAATTCCGGCTATAGTTCCTCAGTTTCGAAATCTGTCATTAAGACGTTGCGACATGGTGCTTTCAAAAACGGCCTTGATGGTCAAAACGAGACTGGTGTTAATCTTTTTGCTCGTCCCTTGGGTAATGTCATCTACCTTATGACGTCTCAAATCACAACGCCAGAGCGCGTACGTCAGTGCGAGGAAGCACTTTGGGAAACCTTATCGAAATAACTCAGCAATATTAATGTGTATGAATATATATATCAAGGAACTAAACAGAAACCTGTTTAATAATAATAAAAATAGTATATATAAAAAAAGTTAATAAATGAAATGATGTGTTAATTTATTTGGATTGAATTTTCTTCATCCCTTTGAGTTGTTTGAATGTTTCTACAAGAAGGCAATGATACAGGTTGGATTTGATGTGATGAGTAGGTCTCACTGATCTGATATCTGACTCTGCATTGATAAAGCACGTGAGCGAAACCAATCTAAACCGAATTGAACATTTAAAAGAGAAAGAATCAGATTAAAAATCATCTTGAATCATATTTGTCAAATACATTAACCGCAAGATCGAGAATAATGATAACAACGGCCCATATAACGGACTCTTCCCAGACCTTGTGACAGGGATAAGGCGGTGGTAAGTTTTCAATTACGCAATCTAGATCATCATTGCACTCTTTAGCCGTCATAACTTCCACTTCTCTTTGACAACCCCTAATAAACTCTTCTCTTCCAAGCGATAGCAGCGTTAGATTGGTACATGAATTAAAGAAAGTAAATAAAGTTAAGATGTAAAATAACCACCAACATATATCTAAACTTTTAATCCGGGACTAGTTGAATGTTAGATTGGTTTTTCTTTTTGAAAAAATTAAATAATTTCAATGGCATAAACAAAACCTTATAAACACTCCATGTTGAAATTATGCTCACTGTTGCTAGACATATACTAAGAATACAAGAGGAATAAATAACGGGTAGTAATGTGTCATCCATTGTTGCTACCAAGCGAAAAAAAAAATGAGTATAGCTTGTAATTAAAAAAAGACATTCAAATCTGTTGTGTTACACACCTGGCTGATTGTTATCGATAGCATCCCAAATTTGCCACAGTGCTCTTATCTATTATGACTTTTAATGATTAATTGTGTGTCATTAATAAGCAAGCGGCGAGTGCCCCCCCCATTTTTTACCAAAAGCACACCAGTTAACATGGATGTCATTCGATCTGACCGGATCATAAATTTGAAGCAAAACAAGGGCTTCCGCTGCTGTACATCTTCCATCATCCTGATTTAATAGGTAGCTTGATTATATGTTTTTCAAATAAATAAATAAACAAAATAACACAAGAGAAAAGGAAGATGCTTAATGAAACTGAATCTTGAAAAATAAACGATTGTTGTCTTTTTTTTAAGTGTTGAAGAATGTCATGCACACATTCCAACCAGGCGAGAAAATCATTAACTAAGTTTCTGGATAATTGGGAATAGTGTTATTGTCAAATTGTTTAGCCATAATTGTTATCAGTTAAAGAAAGTACCGAAAATTGATAAGATCGTTATCTAATTAAATTAAAAAAGATTTAATGTTCGTTCTTAGCTTAGCTAAGATAATCATCAAATAAGTTTTAGTATTTAAAAACAATAATTTGATCAATCTTTTTGGTTGGTTAAATACGATTCTATTTATAGTGTTTCATAATAGCTAAAATTTGAATCTCATTCTTCGTACTGTTTTTCCATTTTTCGAGAAATCACTGTTATGTGATCATAATGTTTATAAGTGTAACTTTAAAATAATTGAAGATATCATTCATTGCATTATATCGACATTCCCATTCAGTTTCACATCGACACACTTCTTCTTGTATATTAAAAACCGGAATATTGAGGAAACTTAGTTTGTTCAATGTGTTTGGATCGCAGTTGGTAACGAGATTATCAAGGGCGCACTTTGTTTCAATTGCAAGTTTATATCTACCGTTGAATACTTTGTTTTTGCTTTTGAGTGATTTGGCAATCTCCATACTACTGAAATCAACGATAGTTTGTTGGATGGTGTTAGTATTAGTAACGGATCGAGCATCAACTTTCATTTCAATCTTGTTTGCATTATTGCTGTTGGTGATAGATTTTGGCCAGTGGTAAGTTTTGAGGTCGACTATCGCCACTAGATAAATGTAGTTGATTAATATCCAAATAGTCACTCAAAAAACTTTTGACGATATCTTTGCCATACTCATATCCGGTCACTTTGTCGTCTTGGTCTGCGAAAATATATGCTCGTTCATGATGTGCATTCAGTCTAAAATTTAGACACAAGTTCATTAAATAAAAATGTTCATATTTATAACACATGTTGATATCACTTAGATTTGTGCAAGTATTTAATGTATCATTTTTTACTGCTCTCACTGTCGCTGATCAAATACTTTTGTTTAGTGCTGAGGTCTGGCAAATGCTGTGGTGATATATCCAAAAGCAATCCAATTTGACCTTCGCTAATAATAATAAAAAAGATGTTTAATTTTACCAGTAAAGTAAATAATGAAAGCACTTCTTACTATTAGCTTTGATTTATAATCTAAGAAAAACATTCCTATTTTGCATTTAAGAATTTATCTACTCAATTAAATTTTTTACATTTAATGGTATTATTCATAAGATATATTAATGAAATTTGAGCTAAACAAGAGACTATTATGAATACATTGAATCTTTCTACAGGTAATTTATATATTATAAAATAACTACCATTGAACTCGAAGAGAGATGTTCTTCCCTTCTTTTTAATGGTAATCAACTCATGTAAGAAAAAATGAAAATATAGATTCTTGAGCGTATTTCTCTAGTGCCTTTAAGAACATTTGAATGCTTTTAGTATGGTATACTTGTTATATATTCTAGAAATGTATATTATAAATATTTCAAAAACCAACAAAGTGAGCGACAAAGGTTTAACTTTTGAAAGAGTTGTCGCACAAAACGTCAACTTACAACTCAGATAGAAAAAAGAAATTTCTGCGTCATCGAGTAGTCACAACAGTCTCTCTTTTTTTGTGCCTAGCAAAGTTTGTATAGTTTGACTTTGCCCGGAACTAAACAACAAAGATATGCGCAAGTCAGCGACTCATCTCAAAGATGTGTCAAGACTACTCAATGTTGAACTGGGGAACGGTTCCCGGAATAGGTGGAATTCACATGTTCAAGTTCTACTGAATGCCTTTCCTCAACCTCGAAAGCCCACTCACAGACGATCTGTCATGGCCAGATTCATGTCAACAGCTGTTCTTTGCGAAGCACCCAGACGTCAAACCTCTCATAACCTTCACGGATCTCTCAGTGTATTTAACCTTTCCGATCGACTAGAAATCTCTGATCTAGATCACTCCATTCGCACTCGCCAGGCTGACAAGGCGTGGTCTTTATTTTCTACAATAGCAACAAGAGACGAAGAACTCATACCCCTTACCATTTGTCATTCACTCTACGCCTTGTTAAGTTTTGCAAAAAAGTTGGGAGGTTCTGGAAAGAGTTCACAAATGAGACGGCACCAACTCGATCAACTGTTAGCTTACGTTCAGCACAACCACAGTCAACACGAGTCGCGAAAGGATTTTTTAGCTTTTGTACAGGAAATCCCACTCCCTGCTTACAAGAAGCTGAAAAGAGAAATTCGGTTTGGCTGTAAGCAGACAGCCTGGAAGATGTTTTTTCACATGCACAAACGAAATCCCGATTTGGCGTCGAAATTGACAAGGAACACCTGTTTGGACTTGATGATGTTACTAATGGATGACGAAAGCATAAATGAAAATCAACTAAAAAAGAGATTGGAAATTGTGTCATTGTACGGTGCGGGGAAAAAGATGGTAGAGAGTAACGGAAGGACATGTTATTTATCAGCGTCGGATATGTTACGGGTGGCACAGATCTGTTTTGCTTACAAGAAGAATCAGTCGCCCGATCAGTTGATACTAGAGTACATTACGGGCTTAAAAAAGAAGAAGTTACGGCTTAGAGGAGATTCACTGGATGAATTGGTATGGAGGATGATTTCGAATAACGACCTGGCCAGAGCGAGACATATAGTAGACACTGTTAAAAAGGTAGAGGGCATAGACGTCAACGAGTCGGTTTACGTGAATATGATGGATTCATATCGGAGGCAACGGTGTTA
This sequence comes from Backusella psychrophila, assembly GCA_024139485.1. Lineage (NCBI taxonomy): Eukaryota > Fungi > Mucoromycota > Mucoromycetes > Mucorales > Backusellaceae > Backusella > Backusella psychrophila. The sequence continues at coordinate 21,148 of VCJK01001801.1, read as the reverse complement.
TCATGATGCACTTTTGATGTTTGAACAGCTGCTGGAATCAAGCCAGACACCTACAGTACGGGCCTTTAATGTGGCTTTACAGATATTTGCGGAACAAGGAGCAGCTTCCTCTCCAGAGCGAGCGAATTACATATTTGAATCTATGATTAGATGGGGGATCAAACCGGATGTGGCAACATATACAGAAATGATACGAGTCCATGGAGGGAACCTAAAGATGTGCAACCAATTGTACAGCAAAATGCAACAATACAACATTAAACCCAATGTATATACCTACAACGCATTGATCGAGTCTGCTTCCAAAAAGAAAGATGTAAAATCAGTTCTTCGCTGGTTTCAAACAATGGTCGACCAAGATGTACAGCCAAATCAAATAGTGTTATCTAATGTACTTAAATGTCTATCAGCACAATATAAAAAGTATCCGAATGCGTCCGAGGCGGTCCTTCAGATAGCTAGTCAAGCATCCATGGCAGGCATCAAGGCTGATGCAGCACTCTATACCATCCTGTTGAAAATGCAAGCGGACACTGTTGGGATTGAAGGGGCGCTTGATATACACCGTGATATGCTATCTAATTCTGTAGAACCTAATGCGTACACTTATACTATTTTAATCCATACTTGTGGCAAGAATAAAATACCAGATACTGCACAACAGATATTCAATCTTATGCGGCAATCAAAACGACACTCACCTAATACCGTAACATACACTGCAATGATGAATGTGTGGCAGAAGGCGCAACGAAGGGACAAGGTCAACCAGCTTTCACTAGAGTTTTTGAAAGCATGTAAATCAGATAAAACTGGCAGGTTTTGGATTGATAAAAGGATACGAGAGTTTATACACCCAAGACCATGCATTTGTGAATCATACATTTAATAAAATAAATAATAGTATAGAGAAAAAAAATTATATATATATATGGTATCCCCCACACATAAATTAAATGACGAAATGGGTTTTAATAACAGAATCGTGGTAGTTGGAGAGAAGAGGTACCACTTACCCAAGAAGACTAGTCATCATTGTCTGTTTCTCTGCCAAAATCACTGTCAAAATCTTCATCTACTTCATCAGTAGCTACCAACTTTTTCGACAGACGGGAAACATCCAGGCAAGAGTTTTTAAAAACGACCAGTTTTTTTTTATCCATTTGAGTATATCTTTTCCAAACGATTCTATTGAGCGAGCCAACTTGGATTCATCTTAATATACCTTGCATTTGTTTTTCAAGGACTTTACGACTTTGTCACCGCCAATGTCAATCAACGACTTCTTCAAATTGGTTAATATTCTTGCATTGGCTATTGCCTGATGGGGTGTGTAAGCGTCCAAGACTTCGTCCATTAAAAATTAACTTGTTATCACTCTCGATCTATGCCATTGTTTTCCTTAAACTCATAATATAAGATATCACAAAAAAATAAGCTTTTTTTATTATTAAACAAAACCAAATTATAACTTGGACTTATAAATATCAACGCCCCAGAAAGAACTTGGGTCAAGAAGGCGCTGTGCATTAAGTGTTTTTGTTAATGCATTCATGTCCTCAAACTCCTTTGTAGTAAGCTTAATAACATGGAAGTTAGAGATGATGCGAGAAGGAGTAACAGACTTTGGAATAACTGAACATCCGCGCTCCAAGCCCCACCCAATGAGGACTTGAGCTGGTGAAACGTTATGGTTCTTTGCAATTTCAAGCTATATGACATTTTGTTAGTATATTGAGAGATACTAATAAAAATGCTAAAGTTTAATATACCACAACGGGCTCCTGCATCAAAGGAGAATTGGTGCTTCCTAAAGGAGAATAAGCAGTAACTGAAGAAAAATAATAATATGAATTAGATTGTCCCTTGTCCATTTTTTAATATTTTTCTTACCATGGACATTATTTTTAGCACAGTAATCCAGCAACTCGGGTTGGGCCAAATAAGGATGTAGTTCAACCTAGAACAAGTATAGAACATAAACGTAAATGGGTGCTGAGTGGTCACTTGTACATTTATTTGTATGTTACCTGGTTGACAGCAGGGACTACTTTACAGCTCTTCAAGATACGTTCGAGGTTGGGGATATTGAAGTTACTAACTCCAATGGCACGTGTCTTCCCCGTTTCTAATGATTTTTCCATAGCCTTCATAATTTTGTATGGTGAGATTTTTCTTTCCTATTTAGGTAATTGAGCTTTGTCATTCTAAACTTACAGCATAAGTATCTACAAAGTCTACACTATCTAAGGCTGTCTTTCCGTTAGCATCTCTGGGTACAGTTTTCTTTGAAGGCACAAAAGCAACTGGCCTTTTTTAAAATGGTAACAGAATATTAGACAAGTAATAAAGATAAAAATATGACTGTCTTTAAAATGAGTTTACTTACCAATGCATGAGATAAAGGTCAATATAATCCAATTGAAGGTTACGAAGAGACTCTTCTAAAGCAGGTAGAACAAGTTCAGGTCTATGACTCGTATTCCACCTAATGGAATTTCTTGAGTATGAAAATTAAAGAGTAACAACGCATAAATGATAGATATTTACAATTTAGTAGTGACAAAAAGCTGTTCACGAGGTAATCCACTGTCTTTGATTGCCTGTCCAACCTCCTTTTCGTTTCGGTCTATACAAACAAAGGGTTCGATATTTCCTTTCTAGAATAGACAACACGAGATAAATACTTACAAACATAAGCTGTGTCAATGTGTCGGTACCTATTAAGTTTAATATAAATATTTTGACATCACGATATTTTTTTAATAAATAGAAAAAATAGTTACCCGGCTTTAATGGCAGTTAAGACTGCATCATAAACTTCGTTTGGCTTGGATTGCCACGTGCCAAGTCCAAAAGCAGGCATATGCTTGCCATTATTTCTAAATGTTAAATGTTAAATAGGATGATTTTTTAATATAACTGCAAATCATATATTTTGTGTATGTGTGCCTACAATAAAATAGTGGAACCAGTTGACATTTTTGTATTTTTATAAAAAATATAGAAAGAAGGAAAAAAACACAATTTACAAAATTAAAACAAATTTGTGTTTATTAGATCGTAGCACAATATTTACAAGTCACTATAACTCATGGACACACACACGCACGCACCTACCCACACCCACATTTTATTTTATATACAAATCTTACACAAACTCTATCTTTCTCTTTCTTCCCTTTTTTTTAACCTTTTTTTTTTTCTCATCTCTCTACAGGTGATTGCAGAAACAGTCAGCACAAGGTCAAGAAGTTCTTGACTAAGGCAAACTTGACCTACAGAGTTATACATATTTTATAGACGCACATATATTATAATCACACCGACAAACCCACTTGTTATTTTATTTATTTATAATACTTTTTGTTATTTTATTATATTTTCATTACCTTCCTTATTTAAATCAACAACAACAACAACAACAATAACAAAACAAAAAAAATAATAAAATCATACTAATATGAGCTCGCCTCCCCCAAAACACTCCTTATCCTTGCCAACTTCAGGCAGCCCACCTCCCGTTTTACCTACACCTTCTTCTTCGACCACCGTTTCTTCGATGAGACCTAATCCACGACAAGAACTCGAACGACAACTCGCAGAAAAGCAGAAGCAACTGCAGGAATCTCACAGCGGAATTGGAAAAAATGTATTAGCCAGACAAGTTAGTCAGCTTCAGGATAAACTGCGCGATTTGGATAATAAAGTCAATGATGATGAAGCGCATTCGGATCGATTAAGAACACTTGAACGTGATTATTCTGCTTTTAGACCTCATCCACTTTCACCTAGTATACGTAATAAAGACAAGGTAACTATAAAATTTTAATTTAATTTTTAATTATTTTTTATATTTTATTTTATTTTAATTCATTCTTCTTCTTTTTTTCCCTTTCTCCTTATAATATAATAATAATTTAGATGCGCACAAGTGGTTTAGACCCTTTACCTAGTCCCACTACCTCTACATTATTACCTCCTTCGCAAGACTCTACTTCCCTTTTACCCCTTCCTCCTCCTCCTACCGGATCTACTCCGACTAAACGCCGATCCAGAGTACCCAATGCAGATCGTAGAAACACAGATATTGAATTCGCTACAGAAATCGGTCAAGGATTACTGCTTGAAGTCAGAAAAATGCAGGGTTTGGTACAAGAAAAGGAAGAACAGTTAAGGATCTTGGAAGCTCAAAAAGCAGATCTTGAAAGAGCTGCGGAAGCTATGGCTAAACAAATGCGCCAACGGGAAGAGAATGAAGGTACCTTTTTTTCTTTTATTTGTTTATGTTTCTGATCTACTATAAGGAACGAAAAATAAAATAGGAAAAAAAAAAAACTAAACAACTAAACACACTTTACATATACATATAGAAAAACTGAAGGAGGAAACTTGGAATCTTGAATTAGCGAAACAAGAACTAACTATCACTGTTACTGAATTGCAGCAAAACCTGAATAAAGCCAACGTGGAACAGACTAGACTATCACGGCAAGTCAGTGATTTACGTTCAGAGATTGAGCATTTACGAGATAAAGAGGAGAAACTCAATGCTGCCATCGAAAAGATGAAAACACGCCACGAACAGGATATGTCTACCATTCGTCGTCAGGCAGCTGCTATTCAGCGTGAAAAAGCAGATCAGTCAAAACAGATTGAAACACTTACCTCTGAATTGGCTATTGCAAAAGCACAATCTCGCATTGGAAAGCATGTATTGCCAGAGAAAAAAGAATCTACTGTTGGACCCGAACAGCCAGATGATACCACACAGACAGTACTCGCCGTCAAAAGCGAAGACTCACCTTCCACATCACCCCCTTCATCTCCAAAGCAACTTCCTACTACCCGTAACCAGGCTATGGAAGTGGATACATTAAAAACTTCATTGTCGCATGCTCATCGCACAGTTTTAAATTTACGTTCAAATCTTTTAAAGGAAAAATCGGAAAAGGTGGAACTCAAGAAACTCTTGGCAGAGTCGCAGGAAGCAATAGAGGGGCTTCAAAATGACCATACAATGTGGGTAGATGCACAACCCAGCATATCCTCTTCAAAAGACCAAAAAAAGTCCAACAAAGCAGCAAATCAAAAAAAGCGACCCGTTCGAAAATCACGTTCAAAAACAAGCGAAGATTTAGATGATACCCGAAAAAGAAAGGATACCCAAACAACACAAGACGATGATAATGACTCAGTTTACTCCTATTCATCTGTAATAGAAGCAGGCAGTGACGTTGAGGATATCGAGGAAGATGACACTAGAAGAAAATTTAGGCCACTCTCCTCCGAATTGTCTCAAAGTCAACGACCTATTCCTATTATGGTAGATGCACAAGTGAATACAGACCCAATAAACTTGGATGAATCACCTCAGTCGTCTGCACCTCAGAGGTCATTAGGCGATGAGCTAGGCATGGCTCTGTCTCACACACCTGACGACTCTACATCAAATACAGGTGCATTGGTAGGTGCTGCCGCTGCTGGAACGCTAGCAGCCGAACTCATGCAGGATGCTTCAAAAAAGGATGCTGGCGTAGAAATATCTACTCAAACAGACATTTTATCAGAAAAGAAGAACACTGAAATGAGCACCCAAACTGAACTGGAACCCGTATCCGAGACTACTGAAATGTCTATTCAAACAGAAGCTATACCCGAGGTTGAGCGTAAGGAGATGTCAATTCAAACAGAATACGCCACAACTGAAATGTCAACTCAAACTCAAACACCTTTGTTTGAACAAATAAACCTGGGTTCCGAGTCTAGTGAGCCCGTTACCATCGCTTATGAAACATCAACCCAGCCATCGTATGAGTGTGAACCGGAGGATCCTAAAGTGGCAGAAGAAGCCACAGCTGCAGCTATTGCAGCTGCTATTGCATCAGCTCGTGCTCTTGCATTAGAAAAAGCAATATCTACAACCACACAAAGTAACTCGATTGAGCAATGTGATCAAGAGACACAAAGTGATGATATTCTCACCCAAGATAAAGAAATTCAACATGAGGGCAGTGGCATGGACCAATACACTCAGTCAGACAATGTAGATATGGTAGATAGTGCTGTTCAAAGTGACCCACTTCCTGTTACAGACTTGAATGTCCCAGTTGAGTCAGAGAAGGAACCCGATTCGAGTAAAGCTATGGGTAAAGTGAACCATCTCCTTTGGAAAAAAAAATAGGGTTTTGTTTTGTTTTTGTTTATTTACCTTAATTTGTTTATAGTTGTACCTATGTTGGACAAAGAATCATCTTCCGTTGATCATGAGAATGCTATTGGTGAGAATCAGATTACCCAGTCCAGCTCTGTTCAAAAAGTTGATACAGGTGTACAAAGTTCTGATCTTATTACTGCCGATGCTGCTGTTCAATATGAACCAGAGTTTACCACCGCACCAAATAGTTCTAGATCCATTCCTGGCATTATTCCTTTGCCCATCTCTTCAAAGAGCTACACGTCAGATGACGAGAGTGATGCTTTCTTTGATGCCAACTCTGCTCTTCAATCTGGATTGCAATCTAAACCAACAAGCAAGGGTGCAGAGAGTGTGGGTACAATCTATTACCCTGCAAGATCAGGACTTACCATGTACAACAAAGAGACTCCCCCCGTATCAAGGCTGGATATCAGTACTCCTCCCATTTTTGAACAGCCTGAAGTGGAATCTCCTGGTGGTCTGGATGACGATAGAGATATATTTGACGATAATTTATCTGACAAATCCTCTCCTGCAGACTCTGTTGAAACCATGCGTGATTCTCATCCTCAATCCAACGATGACAAGCTCTATTCTAAAGAAGAAGCAGATGCACTCATCGCCGCAGCTGTTGCAGCGGCTCTTGCCAACATCAAGGCACCTATCCAAGTCCATGAGTTGAACAATGTTGAGCATCAACATCCTGATATTCCCAAGGAAAGTGCTGAAATCAAGAAAGAGGTTGATTCCAAGAACCACTCTTCTACTGATCTCCTTGCTGCTGCCGCTGCTGGTGCAGCTACTGCCAAGATTTTGCATGACAGCAACAGTGATTTGAAATCAAGTCCCGATGCCAAACTTGAACAAGCACATCCTATCCATCAGAACGGTGTTGAAAAGAATCTAGCCGCTCAACCTGAAAAAGTAGATACCCAGGCCAACGATGAGGCCAATGCAAAATCCCAAACTTTGGAAGCATCCCACACTGTCAGCAACAAGAATGTGAATGGAGCTGCTCCAAATGTTGAAGAAGCAGAGCAAAAGCATGAAGGTGAAACCGAATCCCATGCTTTGGAGAATATACCACATGAATCCACTTTGGACAACAAGGCCACCGAGCAGAATGAAGATGTCAGTGCCGGTGTTGCATTAATACCAAACATATCTGAAGAGAAGACCAAGCAAAAGGCTGAGCTGAGTGCTGGCCCATCCATTGTATTTAACCAAGAACCCTATGAGCCCGAATTAACAGAAGCCGATGTGCCCGCACGTCCTTCCAATCCACCTCCAACAAATCTACTCAATAGAGCTGGTCTCCATTCAAGAGAATTCCGATCCTTGTCACCTGTCTCTGTACGCAGTAATAGTAAGGGAAAGGCACCCATGGAATACTCTGATTTGGAAAGTAGCTCAATTCCCAGCATCTCTGTGTCCAACGAAGATCTTTATCATCAACAGCGACTCCATCAGAATGATTTAAATAAACGCGAAAGTGTTTCCAGTATGTCGACCAACAATACCAATGAACAGCTTGCTTCTATCCATTCATCACGCAGTACGGCAGATACTAGCGCCAACATGATTGGTATGATTACACAAACTATGATTGGTGATTGGTTGTGGAAATATACGCATAAAAAGTTGGGTGGTGGTATGTCTGAAACTCGCCATAAGCGCTTTTTCTGGATTCACCCATATACTCGCACATTGTATTGGTCTAATGGAGCACCTGGTCTTAATGGCCACAATGGCAAGGCAAAGAGTGGTAAGTTGATATTTTTTATATTATTTGGGTAGTGGGAGGTGCTGTTATAAGTGGTGTTATTAGAACGATGATTGAATTTTTATTTTAACAACTTTGTTCCATCTAGCATTAATTGAAAACATCCAAGCTGTTCCTGAATATTCAACTGGTCAAAGTGGATTACCCAATGTTAGTTTATTGGTCCAAACAAATAATCGTCAACTCAAGTTAACAGCACCTACACTTGAAAAACACGAACTTTGGCTTGAGGTAAAAACAAAAACTACAGTGATGACCTACCATATAGTGTGATGGATTGAGTATATTAACGCTATTTTGTATAGGCTATTTCTCATTTAATATCCCGCAATAAGACGGAAGGGTTGAATAACAATGGCAAGAACAAGACCAACCCTGATACCAACATAAATAGATCTTTATCAAGCAGTACATCTCATTCGATATTAAAGAGAGCCAGCTTCCAGCGCCTGCATGATTTATTCCATCAGCCTTCACATTCTGTGAAGACCAACTCGGTCAATACAGACTTGGTTGATCTTGATCATGTAGATGATGAAGACGAAGCTTTAGAGGATGTACGCATGTGCTGTAACGGAAAGCACCATGTCTCTAAACTTGAAAAAGATCATTTACATCGTCACCAATATCGCCGTCGAAAAACACAAACTCCATTAGTCGCTTAGAATACATAAATACCACTTTTTCCGTCTATAAAAACAATACCAAAACAAAAAAAAGACAACTTACACTCCTTTCTGCTTTTTTCCTAGAATAACACAACATTTATACACTCATTTTTGACCTTTCACTTCAGAACCCATTTTTTGTTCCCTTCCTATTTTTTTTATATAAAAAAAACCAACTCTTCTTCTCCGTTTAATATATGTAATTACACGAAAAAAACAAGAAATATAAAATAAATAAATGCAATTTATCAACTTTTTTTTGTGCCC
>VCJK01001800.1:105045-127675 GCA_024139485.1 Backusella psychrophila | reverse complement strand
AAAAAAAAAAAAAAAAAAAAAAAAAAAAAAATAAAAAAAAAAAAAAAAAAAAAAAAAAAAAAAAGGGAGAAAGAGAAAAGAAAGAGAGAGAAAAAAAGATCACAGAATATAAATAGTAATTGAAGAAATGCCAAAATGTAATTGTTTTTACAAATGCTAAATGGATTTAGGAGGAGGACTGCTGTAAACTCTTTTTGACTTTTTGTGGAGTCATCGAAAACCGGGTTTGTACTCCAATTAAAAAGAGATGGGCTTAACAAAAAGAAAAATAATAACCACATCAGTAGTAAAATTAATCCAAATTCAAATTCCCCTGAGAAAAACGGTAATACCACTACTAATAATCAGTCCTCTTTCCTATCAATGACTAAGATAAACTAATACTCATTACTCATCCATATAATAGTCTTTGTAACATATATTTTTTTTCTTTCAAGTCAAAAATAAAGGCTTTTATGTACATGCTAACGTTTTTAATCCTACCAAAATGTCGTTTTCGTTTATTCACGTGGTTTCACATGCCATTATCTTTATTGTTTATTGCATGATGTGAACAACATTAATTTTCTCAGCATATAAGTATAGAGTTAAAAGTATTTTATTGTAAATAATAATGATATTGATATTGATATTGATAATGAAATAACTAGTCCCATTTAGAATGAGAGTTGTTAGAAACTGCCATAACTTGATCAATGTTCTGGAGCATCGCAGTGGTGCGGCTCAACAGAGAAGTAAGATTATTGACTTCGCGCTTCAACTCATTGCGGTGAGCTTCGAGTACCTTGTGAGTGCGCTGGTGATCAGCAACAATAGGATTAAACAAAGCTGAAACAGTTGAAGCAAGTACAGCAACGCTTGGTGGGGCGATGGACTTCTGCTTAGGAGAGTTGGGCATATCCTGAGCGAGAAGTGGAGGAGAAGGCAAACTTGGAAGTGCTCTTTCACTACGGTCTACTTCAGGGTTCAACAAACATGCAATGTTCGACGTGTTCTTGGTGGGCTTCATTGGTGGAGAAGGAAGATAGGGTTGGTGAAACACTTCGGGTTCGATCGGATCAGGTGACGAGCGTGCGCTAGACTGATCGACATTGAAAGGTGAAGGAAGAAGTGGTCGTAAATGTTCAACACGTTTAGTAGGTCTTTCAGAGGTTTGTTCAATTCTACGCTTGGAGCCACATGTGATTTGATCATTTATTTCCTCAGCTGGAGGGGAAATTGGACGGTGAACTACGGAACGAGTGACTAAAGTAGCTGCAGTGACTCTTTTGCGGCGTTTGATTGTGGATCTTTTCATTGTAATAGGTCGATGAACACTATGAAGTTTGAAATACAGTCCACAAGCATTGCAAATAGGTTGACCAAGTTCATCACGTCTCCATAATGGTGTTGTTGTTGTATGGCAGTTTGCACAAACAAGTGCACCACCATCTTCTGAAGCGGGAGGCGTACTGGGAGGTGTGATTTCAGCTGATCTGCTGTTGATGTCTTCTTTTTGTTGAATAGCTATGGTAATTGGTGGTGGTGGAGCTGGTGCAAGAGGTGCAGGCGCTAAGAGAGGGGCTGGAGAGATACGAGGAGCAAGGGCAATAGGGTTGATTTGCTTGGGACGCTTTAAAGCATTTCTCTTAAGCCAAGGTGGGCGGGTGGTATTACGGGCTTTATAGTAGAGGCCACAGGCGTTGCAAATGGTTTCGCCAAGGGGAGATCGTCTCCACAAAGGTGTAGTGGTGGTACCGCAATTCGAACACGAGGTAACAGCCGCACTTCCAATGTCCGATTTCGCAACACTGGAGTTGCTCGGCTCAACAACTGGTGAAAAGTTATTGGTGGAAGGGGCTGAAACTTGCGAATGATCGATGCCAGATTCATTTTGCTGGACTTTATTGATGTTCAATGCAGTTGTCTTTGACTGGACAGTAGACACTTGGGTTTCCGGTTGTATTAACGGGCATTTGTGGCATGCATCCACGCTAGTGGAGGTCGAAGGTATGTTGTAGAAGGGGGATTTGACAGTCATTTCAAATTCAGTTAGAGAAGTTTATTTTTTATTGTTCTATCAAGTTGTGTCGAATTTAATATACTTTAAAGTACACTTTAATAAGAAGTAGGAAAGAACTGAAAAGAGGAAAAGAAGAGGAAAAGGTTTTTTTTATTCATTAAAAATTTCATTATTTATCTACTTTTATCAGCAAGGTCACGCTTTTCTATGATTGGTTATTGATAGTGATATCTTACAGCTAATTTTACATCGGAGGAAAGAGGCAGCCAATTAGATCCGATCTCTTATCATTTTTTTTTTTAAAAAAAATCTCTATCTATTCGACTCCTTCTTTTCAACCCCTTCAGATAAATATAAACTAATACGATTCAAAATGTTTTTCATGTAATTACGTCGCTATCGATGAATCAACACGTGAATCTCTATGAAATTATGCAAATAAAAAAGAGCCAGCAGCAAAATACGCGCGAATTTGTTCACTGTACGAGATATTTCGGAAGAAGAACAGCCCTAACATTGAAGTGTTTTTACTTTTCTTATCATTCCTGATAGATCTTTTATACGGCCAAATATGGGTTGGCTGGATTTAATTATGAATCCTACGACTCAATGCGCATGAATGTGAGATCTTATCTTACACTTTAAGCCTTGTTGTACTATCATCAACTATATGATTTTATTTATATAGTAAAAATAAACCTATTTTATTTAAAAATGCGTTAGTCAATCATTTGACACAGATCATTCCATTAATGACAACTTTCAATTGGTCTTTTTTTTTTTCATAGATACCATATGGATTAGGAGTAAACCTGGCAATATTGAAATTAGTCTATTAGGAAAGCATAATAAAATAAGAAAAAGCAATGCCGTAGATTTGCAAATGTAAACGCTAATATCTTTTTCAAATGACAAGCTCAAATCACTGTGTAATTTTATTATCATTTTGATAAACTCACCGATAATCGTCCAGTTGAATTCTAGTTCAAATACCGCTCCAAGTTTCCATACTTTTGGTTTTGGATTTCCTATAAACTGAACACAAGACCCTGTGATGGAAGCTCAAGATGGTACTATTGTACTACGTGCTTATTGATCTTTTTTTTTTATAGGGCTGTTGCTGAAGACAGAAACCACTTCAGTGCCTAGTTTTCCTTTGTATCCCATTGGCAAATATATTTACAAACTGCACCTTCATTTGTTCCGCGGGTTATCTCTCAATGCAACTACTACAAATCAACATCTTGCCCCTATTTTATCTTAAAGAGGCATTTCTTGAGTTATTTTAATCCACTTCAAGTGGGATTTTTTTTTTTTTATTAGCTAAAAAAACAAATCATCCCGAGGAACAACAAATGTGGATCTGTTGGACCTCGATCCAAAACCCAGGACTGTACAACTGGCATGTTATCACATTAATATTCGAGGAGATTGAAACTCTCATAATCCGCCAAGCTTGATATCATTTCTCTTAATATAAAAATAAATACTAGACGAATCCAGGGTCTGCTTCTTCTAATCTTCTTTTTGTTTATTCTATCTTTCTTAATTGTTTATGAATTAATGACGCTGGAAATTTTTTTAGGGATACTAAAGTTTCAATAACCCCGCTGTTTTTATCTGATCAAATAGTTTTCATTTTCTGCTTTATCAACGAAGAACCAAGTTTCTTGACATATTATGTATTTTTTAGTAAATAAGTAAATAGTCTATCAAGTTGAGTTTTTAGTGTTAGGATTCCCATCATTACCATGTCAGTAAATAGAGTAACTGGTTTGGATGAAGGAAGGCATAGATTTTTCCCACGAATAAGAATGCAATTTTCTTTACATATTCCTTGCATTCTAAATTCCGCATCCTTACTCAAAAAAATTTTTTTTTTCTTTTACATCTGTAAATCTGGGGTTTTATTCACCTCGTTAACCAATAAACACTGAGTGAAAAGTATTATATACAAAGAGATAACAGTGCTCCAGGGGTTTGCTTGAGCCATAATTGCATAATCCAGAAAGTCTAATCGGGCAAAAATGAAAACTTTTATTAAAGAAGTCTTTAGCTTTTATTTTTTTGAGAGAGAACTCATAGTAAATGAAAACGAGCAGTCATGGTGTGCATCTTTTTCATTCAAGCTACCATACAAAACTGTAGTTTGCAAAAAAAAAAATTTTATGCCTTCGGCATAAAATATACCATGCAAAAATATTAGTCTCTGGGAAACTTTGGAAGAAAATATAAAGCAAGACAGTCTACCTGTGCTACTTTAAACGGCAATAAGAAGGTAAACCAATTAACCAGAAGAGTGCCCTTGTTCAATTCATATCTGTAATGTATTTGCTAATAGAATATAAGTATTTAATACCAAGAAGAGGGCTCTAGATGATGCTAGGTAAATACATCTGCAAACATTACCTGATGATGATTAAGGAAACCTCTGAAAATATGTTAATGTTCCTGATGGCGCCATGAATACTAAATAATTATCCATATAGTTTTTCCGTTGCTACAATAGGTCATACAGAATTTGTAAGAGAAAAAAATAAGAAAGGGAGTTAGGTATTTTGAATATTGCTAGTAGTCTTTGGATAGTCTAAATCTTATTATAAAAATTCGCATGTCATATGTCCCTGATAGAAAAATAAGGTTTATTTCTGCCATTGATGTAATTTAAATATAATTATCTTTCTAGATCCATGCAAATGGTTGGATCTCGATATTTGCAAGTCTGCAATTTTATAATTAAATTTCAAAACCCTTATATCTATCTTATTGAGATAGAATAATTCATAAAAAAAAAAAAAGAAAACGATGTAATTCATGTGGCTGTCATATGACGAGTCATTACATTTGTTATTTCTTGTTGAATCAAACAGATTAGGTCAAAGATGGTACAGTTGAATTGATACAGTACGATGATAACAATAATCAAAAGATTAGAAGAGTATATAACATATCATCTTGCTATTGTAATTTGCATAAATTTAACATTGTAGATACAAATTGCTCTATCCCAGTTTTTCTAAATAATGTTAATATTCGAAAACCACCTAGATTCTTATCACCGTCTAAAAGCTGAGCGTCTTCGAATAGTGATGTGTCTCTATCTCTATCATACCATATGCTACCATTGTATTATTTCAATTGTCTTACTGCTTTACAGGCTCGCATATATTAATTAACCACTGATGCTGATAACATGTAAAATTTGTCTTGACCAGCTATAATATCTCCTCAGTTCGTACGTTTAAAACTCGTACACTAAAGTTTCGCTCTGTCTATAAAAGTGAACATGATAAAGCCAGTTTTCATGCTGAAAAGTATCTAGCTCTAAATAGACGACTGTATCTTAAATGTAATGGAGGATTGAGATAGAATCAGAAAGAAAAACAAGGCGCAAAAAAATAAGCTGTTTGTTCTATAGCTAAAAAATCTTGGTAGGAAGACAAGTTTTACCTATTAACTTCGATGTTAATACGAGTGTAACAAAAAAAAATAGAGCAGTCGCAGTCAAAACATAAAACAAGTTGTCGTCATAATGTTTTATGTGAAAAAATATTTGAACTTTAAACAAACAAACAAAATGTATATGCTATCCTCTTTTTGAGCTCGCACATTTATATTTATTTATTTATTTTAACTTCGCTTGGAAATGTCCTTCCGTCCACCCCGCACTCTACCCATTCTTACGCTTTTTCACAATGCAAGAGTAGAAAGATCACGCCAAGCTTTACAGCTATTGCAAAATAAGCAAAAGAAATCCAATGGTGAAGAGGCGTATCGTATTGACGTTGTTGATGAAAACAACCATACAACTACAGATACACAGTTGCAACAGGTAGCGAGTTTTTTGAATAGCAAAACACCTTGGAAAGACATGATTTCACCCGAAGCAGCCTCAGAAAATGGTATCACCGATCCCAGAGACGCCTTTAATTTATTAAAGCAGAATCCGAATGCGCTTCGTTGTCCAATTGTAGTTGACTGGGAAAAAGGAAAAGCCGCTTTAGGCTCGCCTACTTTGGATGCCGTTAAACAACTGATTGAAGCGCGTAACGTAAAAGATTAAGTACATGATGTAATGAAGTTTATTATTATCATAACAGACACTTTATTTTCTAAAATATGCATAAATAAATTTGATGGCGCGTTGTTATTATATTACAATGACATGCATAAAAAGCGGACTGTGTGTACAAGTTGGTGATATGGAAGGGTGGGGGTAACTGTGATAAATAATGGAGAATGAATGTTGCTATTCCTAGTGCTTATGGATTAATGAGCGGCCAGCTTTCTTCTTTTTGCTTCCTGTGGTAGCATCAGAATCTTCAGATGCTGAAGGAGCATTTTCCAAGACAATGATGTTACAGGATTCTTTCACTTTAGGGCTGGGCTCGACTAAGAGATGGTGAGCATGATCCTTTTCTGGGTGGTCGGGTTGACACATTGGAATACTCTTTACCCACTCATCTTCCAATACGTCTTCCAGGGAACAACGCTTAGCAGGGTCGGGGGTTAAGATACGCTTAATAATAGATCTTGATTCTCTTGGTAGCATTTTGAAAAGTTTCTCGGCGCCTTGAGCTGAAGGTGTAACAAAATTTTTGTATGACTGATCCTTTTCTGGGCGTGGTAAACGCCAAGGGAATCGGCGAATCGACATGCAAATAAAGACAATACCGCAGGACCAAAGGTCGGTTAAACGTGCATCGTAATCAGGCTCAGTGAATTGTTCAGGTGCAATGTATGGATCAGAACCGCAAATTCCTTTACTCTTGTGTACTTTTGTTTCGTGAGGGTACTTATTGACAATAGCGCAGCCAAAATCAATGATTTTAACAATACCACGTTCATCCAAAACCATATTGTCAAGCTTAAGATCGCGATGAGCCAGACCCATTTTCTGCAAGTAGGCAACCCCGTTCAGCATTTGGCGCCAACAGCAACTAATTTCCTCGCGCGTCATTTTGCCGCTCATGACTAAATTAAACAGATCATTGGGGGCAAACTCCATAATTTCAAAAAAGCTGTGTCCTTCTTGGATAATATCCAGGGTCTCAATTACATTAGGATGATGTAATGTTGAGCCAATACAGAATTCAGCAGTGACCTTTTTAACATACTCTTTTTCTGGTTCGGTCGGAGAGCGTTTTCTAAATTGCTTAACTGCAAACGTCTTACCATCTGTGCTACGTCTTATTAAGCGGACAGAGCCACCAGCACCTTTACCAACAAATCGGCCTATAAAAAAATGAATTAATATACGGTTCTTTTTTTAAAACTCACGAGGAGACGAAACAAAAACAGTAGCTTACCCCATTTGCCATATTTTTCCTCTAAATTTTTGTTAAATTCATTGGCAAAAGAAATTTGACTGGATTTACTCTTGACAGAAGCTGATCTTGATCGTGATTTAGAACCATCTTTGTTTGCTTTATCTTTGGATGGCTTAAACATTCTTTTGAGATCATGGAAAATGGTGTCCTTCTTTTCAAGGTGGTGAAAGTGTGTATGATGGTATTCTTTGTTATATTGGGGTCGCTTGAAAACAAATTGTGAAGGTGTTGTTGGACGTGCAGGTAATGATGTTGAGCTACTAGGAGTAGGTACACCACGTTGATCTAATGGGATAGATAATGTACTATTGCTGGGGGAAGAGTCTTCATTATAAGTTTCACCGGAAGATGACGGAGCTGGGCTATCTATGGGTTGCTTTTGCTCCTCCTTTTGTCGGGGTTCCTCTTCCCCGCTACTTTGTGGAGATAACGAAGGTGGAGTATGATCAGCAGTTGGTGGAAGAGATGGAGAGTTTGCTATTACAGAAGATGAATCCGATCCAAAGTCAAATCCATTGTTGTGCTGAGGTGTTAACAAAGGTGTACCGGGCATTGATACATCAGGAGTAACGTTTTCAAATTGATGGATAGCATGTTTATTTTGAAAAATCTTGGCTGGTGAATGAAAATCTACAGAATGCAATTTATCTGATAGATTGCTGACTTGTGATGAATCAAATATGGCAGAGCTCATGTCTTATAAAAACGACTATTAACTTATAGATAAATAAACAAATAAAAGGTAAACAATATATTATAATAAAAAAAAAATAAGAAAGTAGGAAAAAAATAAAGTAAAAGGGTAAAAGAATTCCATTGCGTTTTTATAGGAAATAAACGCTCTATATTAGGAAAGGAGTACCAACAGAAAGGCCGAAACTTTCATCAACCGCCAAAAAAAATAGCACAGATATCAGCAAAAAATACACGGGAAAGAGTTTTCACGACAATGTCATATACACACTCTTCCAAATGGGATGTGTGATTGTTATTATTATTTTATCCTTTATTGAATCAAAATGTGGCCTCGATAACTTTATCATTGCCATTTATTGTTGCGGAGGCGTTATTTCCTTAAATATCCGAGAATTAAAAAACATAATTTACTCTCATGGATAAATTTGGGCCCGATTGGACCGATGGTAAATCCGCCACCACCTTTTTTTTGTTTATAAAGGATAGAAGAAATGGTGTCAACACTTTCTCCTTTTCCTAATTTCTATACGTGAAATAATCAAAAGTGAGCATCGTCAAATTCACTTGACATACTTCTATGTAATTTGAAGTCTAGACTACATTTACTGTATATGTTTTCACGTGGTTAGATCATTGAGCTACTGTACCATTTATCCTTATGTTGATGACAAATCTAGACACTCCTCACACATTAAAATGCTATTTTTGCTCTTTATCTTCCCGCCACCAAATCGGAGTAGTTTATTCTAAGTTAATTTTTATTCTTATCATCTGGTTTTTACACTTGTTTTTCACTTTTTTTTTTAATTTTTGCGCAATCCACGTTTTTCACTTTTTTTTTTCTTCTACTTTTGTGTATAAAAGCTTCGGCATACAAAGCATTCGTCCACAACTTTAGTACTTATACCACGTTTTTGCCCAACTCAGAATTTAGAAAATTTGACAATTGAGATAAACGCAAAAGATGTTACTTTGCAAGCCATTAGAGACATCAATTATGATATAATTGTCGATCCATCAAATATGAGGCTTTTCTTTTTGCAACACTTGAGGGCTAACTTTTAACAACATTTTTAACTATCTTTTTCTCTAAAATCAACGAATTAAATCTAAATTCCGAATAAATGTTCAACATGGTGATTCATTATGATATTGAAAGATTCTATTTTAGTACATCAAATTTTTTAGCGTCAAATTTGATATAATCTAATGAGCACGTTTAGACAATGAAGTAACGCAAGAGGCCCTTTATTGTCTAACATGCATATTTAATTTTACGTTTTTCCTTTTTTTTTCTGTCATTCATTTTAGAATAAGTAAAGCAAATACTTGGGCATAATCAGATGTATCAGACAAGTGAAAGGACGCCAAATATAAAATATTCTACTTTTGTTAATAAACAATTTCATATATGTAGTATATATTCTGTACTTTGTATTCTTACGTAAACTGTTTCAAAAAAAAAACGATTTGCCAATAGCACTGGTGAGTTCAAAATGTTACCCAATCATTTTAAAAACAGTTATCCAAATAAGTACATGTAATATAGTTTTTAACAAACAATTATAAACAAATATGCTTAGATCATTAAATGAATGGTTTTAATCACCTATTTACAGTGCTCAAGACATCAATTTATACGATTTTAAATAATTTTGGGTGCTTGTAGATGCTAATTTGCGTCAACCCAGAAAACAAATATATTTTTCACGCAAATATGAAATCAGTTAGTGCAGGACTCAGCCGAATTTTTGCCAAGTGGATGTATCATCGTAGAAAAGCAATTGTGGGTTTTTATCGATTAATTAGCACATCTGCGCTTACAAAATTTTCAGATGAAGAAGAGGTACAATACTACTGAGACCCTCCTTTAGATTTCTTTTTCTTTTTTCCTGACTTTTTTATTATTATTAAACAGGTACAATTATTCATTGAAGGCAGGCCTATCTTGTTGATATATTAACTGTAGAGATTATTGGTTTAGCTTTTTGTATTGGGGACAAATAGTAGAAACTGTGGAGTGAGCAACATCTCCATATTTAAAATATAGTATAAACAACCTTTATTTCTGTGTAACAGATCATTTCTCCATCAGCAACTCCAGTCAATCCCGACTGTTCTGTCTCTAATTTTTCGAATACTTCAACTTGATTGCTAGGGTCACTCTAAGGTTTGGAATATTAAATATTATTGACGCTAAAATTTCAATAAAAAAATGCACTCGATTGCTTTAAAAGTGTGGTTATCTTTAAGCGAGTATTCAATGAGTATTATTTTTGTCTATATGATTTGTATGGTAGACACATTAATCAGCTTGGCTGTTTTCATAGTGGTTTTAGGGAATCTGCATAAAATGCTTATTAGAGTATCTATATGGCACTTTTTAAATTATTTATACAATCTTCAGGTGGTGTAATATATCTGTGGTTGTTTGTAAACTGTGTAAAGGCGATGGAATATTTTGCCTATTAGACGTTTAGATTTTAACCAGACGACTCAATAGCCATAGGAAAGGGAAGTTTTTGTTATTGAAACCGATACTATCCTAGAGTGTCGCTAGTGTTTATCTTGTATGGCGAAAAAAATGAATGTTGTATAAGCCACAATTATTATCTCGGGGCTGCTTAAGGGACTGATAATTTACAAACTCAATAATGTCGTACATTTATAAGAATGCAGCACAAGCCAGAGTGAGCTGTACCAATTACCATCTTTAATT
Organism: Backusella psychrophila; assembly: GCA_024139485.1. NCBI lineage: Eukaryota > Fungi > Mucoromycota > Mucoromycetes > Mucorales > Backusellaceae > Backusella > Backusella psychrophila. The sequence goes on along the minus strand of VCJK01001800.1, from coordinate 116,928 downwards.
TTTCGCAGTTTTGCATATGCATTGATCGCAATTGAACTGATTATATTGTGCGAGAACATCAAAAGCATCTCATTCGCCACACTACTGATAATATCTCATCATATTTGCATGAATAAATTTCAAATTTTTACATACTACTTTGTAATTGCTTTTTTCCTCGTCTTCGTTTATTAAATTGTGTTGATTTAAAATTTGACAAACGATAAAACAAACGAAAATGTGACAGCACGACTATCAATATTGTTATCTACATCCAGAAATAAAAGTGAGGCTTGTGTAGACCGTTTGCTAGCTGGGTTTTAAATTTATTCTTATTAATACAGACCCTTTCAAGTTACTATCAGATTCAGATAGATATAAAGACAATAATATACGTCTGCATTAGAAGAGTAAACTTTATAACAAAGTTAAGGGTTGATTTTATAAATAATATCGTATATTTGCCAAGTTTCACATAATGAATAGTTTGACGTTCGAACCTTATATTTTAGCAAAGAGGAGATAGCCAATCAAATTGACAACTAATGCGCTATAAAATCTTCTAGAGAAAAACCCATGATCATCGTAAAAAAATATAAAGCGACGCTTAGATTCACAAATACTCGTTTACTTTCGTTTTTTGATACATTAAACAAGAAATTTAAACAAAAATGCCCAAGAAGAATAACAATCATCAAAAAGATTTGACCCAAACTGTTGACAAGAACCGCCCAAAGTCAAAAAAGGAGAAGAAGGAAGAACAAAAGAAGCATAAACAGATGGTTAGTATATAGAAATGCAATCGAACGATTATACTATTTATCCATTTTTCGTTCTCGTCTAACTTATGTTTTTTTTTCTTCTGAAAATAATAGAAAAATGAAAAGGCTGAAACCGCCAAGAAAGGATTAGAATAACTTAAAGTCTTCACTTTGTAAATAAAACCTCTATATATGTTTATTCAATTCAATTAATATATTTAAAATGGTATATATGTTGTATATATATACAAGCTTCTATAAAGTTCACACTATAAAAAATATTAAATAACATCATCGATATTGAAACGGGACTTTGTGCATATCTACCGCATGTAATATGACGAGCTCTATAAATAGAGTTTTTATGTTGGGCATAGTATCCAAAATTTAATATGTGCATTCCAAGTATGAGACATCTATTTAGTTGACACGATTTCCATTAAAAGTTCATAAAAAAGAAATGATGGATACACATGAGCATAGTAAAATTTCTGCTATTAATATTTTTGAGTACTTTTTTGCCACAAGATGGTTCATGTATACCATGTATCCTTTGGTCATTCTTCGGGTCTGAGTGTATTTAATGGTTATTTTATTGGGTTGAACAACATTTCATTTGAGTATAAAACACACCACACAAATACCTTACGATTTTTTTTCTATTAGATATCCAATTTCTATTATTGGACACGTTGTCAATGGAGTCAATAAGTTGTCTGTACAACAAAATAATCAACTGAGTGTCAATAAAAATTGACGTTTTCACAGGAGCTGTATAATATAAAAGTTTTGTAGATGTTTGTCTTCCCCTTTTACTTAATTGTCTTAGATCAAATACGCCTTGTAGAAAGTAACAGCTAAGTTTTCATATGAAATAACTGGTTGTACCATAAATAATTTTACACTAAGCATTTTTAACAGATTTCAGACCTTTCACTGTAACATCTTGAATAATTGTACAACAATGACATGGATGTTACTATTTTAAACCCTGTAATGGCTAGGTTTGTTGGATTTGGTTGGAGCACATGATCATATCTGTTACGACAGTGATCGATGTTATAGCAGCATAAATTATTTTAATATGAAATAAATAATTATATTCATCTCATCATAAATAAAAACAACATGTGTGTACTATTATTTAATAATTATTCATCTTCCGGTAAGAGGTTAAATATAATATAATAAATAACACATATATTTAAAATTCACAGTACCATTAAAGGTGTGAGTTGTGATACATTATTGTGCTCTCAGGTTTGCAGTAACACATTTAGAATTAGTAGCTGACCCCTGTTTTCTTTTTGATACTTTTCTCTCGTTTTACTCACTTTAAAACATGTCTACCCATTTTGTGGGTTTACCACTACCTGCTCCATGTTTATCAAAACCATCTCATATCAACTTAGAGTACAACAAAGATGAAGAACGATGTAGCAGCCCGGCCTCTCCAACATCACCCCTTACTCCACCCATTGCTTCAAATAGACTATTTCCACTATCTCCCGCCCATTTAAAAATCTCTACAAGCGCAGTAACAAAAGCCCACAACGCAATGGATGGCCAAGAGGTATTCATTGATGATGGGACACTCACTCCAACATATGACCTTTCGTATTACTTTCACCTTGGATCTTCTTCAGAGGATCTCCAAAGTAATCTCCACAGAGAAAGAGCTGCGTCTATTGGAAGTATTTTGTCTTCAAAACCTACAATCATACCGGCCCAGACATCCAATGACAAAGCATTAAAATACAAGCAGAAAACTGATAAGAGCAACCAGAAAGCATATCGGTTTTTTGGTGAGCAAGTGAAGCTTGAAATATCTGCCAAAGAGATTAAAAAAGAAGGCCTGAAAGCATTGCTCTATTCAACTGTTCCTCTTGGTTACTTCCTGTATCACTTGCTACAAGAATACAGCAGTGAAAATCTGGTATGCCACGTTTTTTCCTTTTTTTCTTTTCTTTTATAAGAGTTATTATTATCAGCAGGTTGCTCTCAATAAAGAACTAACCATATCTTTTAGTTTTTCTTTCTAGCTGTAGATAAATATGAAAACCATCGATTTGCAAACGAAGTCGACCAACTAGAAGCTTCCCATAACATTTCCACAGCATATTTAAACAGAGATGCGGATTTAGAGGTCAATTTAGAGGATAGAACATATAGAAATGTTACACAAGCCCTAGAGTTACAAGAAAAAAGCGGTGTATCCACTGGACGTGAGTTTGAAGCAGCAAAAAAGCAAATATTTACCATTTTAAGTGTCAGCTACCATCGATTTCGTAACAGCTCGATCTGGGACATTATGGAATCCAAATGTGGTACGATTAATTTACAATTAAACATGAAGGATACAGCAGAATATTTATTTCTAGAATATTTTTTTTACACAGGCAAGCTCAACCAATCTAATCGAGAACGAGCACAAGGACTTGTCGCAAACTTGTTACTATCTCATATTCAAAAGAAGCCATCCTTTCGTCCAAGATCAAATAGCAACAATAGATTACCACGTGATACAGTGGCAGATATGGTTCGAGCATTTTGCAAAAGCTATCTTCCTCATGGTTATGAATCTTGGAAACTAAGAGAAAAACAATGGGAAGGAACTCCACTGTCAGTTAATAGATCCGTATCAACAAACTTTTCTAGCGGGAGACCTCGAAGCAAAAGCATGGTGAATGAAAAAAAATCAAACAGCAGTTTCGGCAGCAAATTTGACCTGTTTGGAAAGAAACTCTCACGAAAATAGTAGATTTGCAGTTATTACAATTCATTATTTCCTGTATTATTACTATTACTTATTATTTATTATCCTTATTATTCCCCTAATTCCTAATGCTCATAGATATTGCATTACATTAGATAATTACATTGTGATATCTTCACTTAATAATTTGCTAGTAGTTGAGTTAGATCTGTTATGAGCATACTATGATTACTACCATGCAAAATTAATTATTAATTAATAATATTTAGAATATTTTAGAATAAAAATCAAGATGTTATCATATTGATCTATTTATAATATAGATAGATAATGTTGGTTATTATATACATTACTCTACTAATTTAGTAAATAGAGTGAGATAGAGAGTGTTTTCTTTCTTTTTCATCTGTGTTTTTAACTGAATTATCATGTATTGTCATAAAATGATAATCAGAAAAAAATTAACAATGGATTGTGGAGGTACAACAATACATAATATAAATGAGCATATTCTCTTTTATCTGAAGGTATTTATCAATCACATAAAGATACAGTATGTTAATAGATCAGCTATAATTATGTTTCTTGAATGGTATAAATGTTCTATAAATGCTAATCTTGTGGATCTTCCATTCTTAGTTATTATTTCACTAATTAGTATAGCGTGACCAGAAGCTATATATACGGGGAGTTTTCTATCTTCTTCATCATGAAAACTAGCATGATCAAACGATACAACTAAATATCAAGAAAAATTGGTTTAGTGGTCGATGGACTAAAATCCAAATCGAATCAAGTCTCAAGTAAAATTAGTCACTTTTGTCTGCACAACTTAATGATGCTCAAAAAAAGATTGAAATGTCAAACTTGACTACTATTTTAAGTTTTTTTTTTTTTTTTTTTAGTTACTAGCAAAAGACATGTGAAGGAGGAGACAATCTTAAAAAGTCTAATATTATCAGTCATATTATTATAGCAATAATGCACATCTTGATTATAAAGCCATAATCATCCTATAGTGGAATAGGTCATTTATAAAATTCCAAACCCCAAACTTTTGATAGCCACGTAATTTTTATTTTCTACCGGAAAATTAGATGTATGTGTCTCTTTAAAGCCTTTATCGAATATGTTTCTGTAGCGGTTTATAATCCATTTTCGGTGGTTTTATTTAGGCTTACTGTTTCCTTTTATTATTACCATTTCTATGGTAGACAGACTGTCAAATTCATAGCAGTACTTGGACTAGCTGCAAAACTACTTAAAATTTAAATTTACGACCTTGAAAGCATGGTACATGTACTACAATGGTGCTGTACTTAGTAAGGCATTATTCTTGTTAAAAATGTCTGCTTTTATAAATATATATTTATTTTTGCAGTTCAAAGAAAAACAGAGTAAATTCTCATGTTTAAAAGAAATTTAAAGTTTTAAAAAAGAAGCCATTTGTATTTTATTGAGTTACGATAATCAATACCAGTGAGCTTGGAAGAAAGTTTGGGTATTCTAGGAGTTTACGGCCTTTCTTTCACAGAGCAACCTTGTATCTTGAATTTCATATGAAACAACTGTCAAAAATTACATGTGAAAAACTAAACTCTAGTCTACATAATCTAAATGATTCAGAGTGATGCTCTTCGATCTTTAATGGTGACTTAGCGAGATGCTAAAATGATCGAGTACTTTGATTAATAATAACGTCAAGTTGAAAATATCATGCTAAAATATACTTGAATAGTCTTTTCAGATTTATTCCTTTTTAGTATAAAGCATTAAAATATTAAAATATTACTTCAAGAGAAATATCGTCAGTAAAATAACACAGAATTAAAAGAAATTAGACCATTGTTTTATAATGTAAATTATGATTGAGTTTATTTAAATTTTGTACATATCTATGCAATTGTATGAATTGAACCTAATTAAAGAACTTGTCTAAACTTTCACCCAAATGTGACTCGATTTCAGCATTGACTTGTTGTACCAGTTTCTCAACACGAACATCGTCATCTTCCATAAGTTCAGCAAGGAATGAGATACTTTCAGCCAAGAAGAGAAGCCATTCTTCGCCAAGACGAACATAGAACTCCTCAATACACTTCAAGGCCGCTAATCTGATTTCTGGATCGTCTTCTCTTGTCTTCATCAACACCTTGTAATTCAAAGGCTTCCAAAGAGCATCATTAGAGACGGTGGTAGCCATCTGACCAACACAGGATACAACATATGTGTTCATGCGGGCAAGATAATCAGCACTGGTGCCCTTTGTTGTAATCAGCATTTGATCAACCACGGGATCAAGGATCTTTTCAAATTTGGTGGCGTTCCACAAGTTATCACTATCGTACAAGAAGGATTTACGGAGTGATGACATAATGTAATCCCAAAGAGAATCGATTTCTTGTTCTTCGCTCTTGTAGCGCTCTAATCTCATAATGACATCGTCGATCAAGTAAGCATAGTAAGGTGTGAAAATAGTCTTTAGCTTCTCCAAAAGTGCATCAGTGAATTTATAGAAGAACAAGACACGCTTGAGGCCGTCCTCAGAGACGCAAACACCATCCTCAGCCAATTCAACAGTTGCCCAGTCAACAACCTTTAAGAACAATGGCTTGAACAAAGTCTCATTAAGCTTCATAACTAAATCAAGGAATGCCGAGATAATGGTGTCTTCGATTTCATTGATATCGGATTCAGAAAAGACGGCTGATTGAGCACGACGTACATCAAAGCTAAGCAAAAAGAACTTGAACAACTGTTTGTAGTGAGAGGTCATTGTATCACGAGACATGGTACGGATAGCTTGAGAAACAACAGAGAAGAATGCAAGGGTGGCATCCTTACCGTTCTTGATGGCATTATCGTAAAAGTTAAAGACAGGTGCTAAAAGAACGCGAGGAGGAACATTGGTGGCAAGTTCAGTCAAAACAGATTTGGTCTTGGATTCGATTATTGCCTTTTGACTGTGAGCAGCATCAGTGACATAAATGGAAGAATGTAAAAGTCCAGAAAGAATCTTTGTGAGATAAGGACTGATAAAGTGAGGCAAAACATTAATAATGGTCTCCAAAGCACTAATAACACCAAGCTGAAGAAGAGTGTTGGGGTTTTCGGCATTGACAGTGACTAATAAGAGCTCAGTAACAATAGGCATGAACTTGGGAAGGTGAGGAACTGCACGTGGACCAATTTCACGACAAATAACAGTAAGAGAAACAAGACTAGAGATTTGCAACTGGGCATTATTAGAACCAAGACCATCAGGGCCGGTCACTGCAGGAATGGCATCAGAGAATTGACCAGGATAGAGACTGCCAAGTAATTTAGCAAGGGAGGAAATGCAAATAAGAGCAGATTGCTTGTTAACAATACTGTTTTCTTCGCCAGCCGAGGTTGCGCTTTCCTTTTCAAGAACAGAGGTGAATTTCTTAATCATATCAACCAAGGCCTCTTCTTCACCTTCAGGAGCAGCGCCTTCAAATGATTCCATCTTTTCATTGAAAATATTCATGGCCTTACGGCGAATGGCATAATCATCATGGTTAATAAGTTCACTGATAACTTGAATGAAAGCATTCAATGGAAGTAAGGAGTTGACCTTGTCCAAAACATCATAGACCACCTTAAGAACAGCTCTCCAGAATTTAGTGATGGCAGGGTTGGCATCTTTAGATACAGAATAGGTGTCACGATACTCGGTGTAATAGGTAACATTCTTCAAGATGAGCTCAACAGCCTGGAGGTATAAGGGTTGCATTGTTTGCTGGAAATTTTCAGTTGTGTTGGTTAAAGTCATGACCTTACTCAAGAAACCCTTTGATGCCAAAAGCTGACCAATGAAGTTGAGGGTAGCAAGCTTATACTGTCGAAGTTGCTTAGCACTATGTTCATTCACATTGAATAAGTTGGTATCATCCATGGTGACATCTTCAGGCTTCTCGTTGGGAAGGGCAAGAAGGGAGCTCAAAAGCTCAAGAATGGCTCTCATTTGTGTTTCAGGACCGAAATTTTGACAGATGATCAAGCTAAATTCAGTAAGAGATTCAGCATCACTGCGTGCACCCTTTGCGAGTCTTTCGGTAAACTTCTCCAACAAGAGTGATACAATAGCATACAGGAATTCATCTTCTCCCAAAGTGTGAATAAGAACAGTAAAGAGACGAAGACGTCTGTGCTTGGGAATATGGAACAAAGCATCGACAAACACCTTAATAATAGGCTTGACTTCAAGGACCAAAGCAGCAGCATTGTTGTTGTTTGTTTTTCTACTAGATACAACAAGAGGAGGAAGAATCTTTTCAAGTGTTTGTTGAATAACTTGGAAACTATAATTGTCATCCTGGCGGAGAACATTGGCACCCATAAAGGTGAATACTGGCATAATGTTATGCAAGACACACTCGGGATACATTGAGGCAATGGTGGCCATGAGCAATAATGCTTGGTTGTGTGTTTGAGGATTACCAGTAATACGGATACATTGAACAACGATATCAACTCTAAGAGTTGATTCTTCAACATGGACGCCTCTTTCTTCAGCAGACTGAATGATTCTTGTGAGAGAAGACATGACAAGTTGATTGATATATTCAAGAGATACAGGGGAATCACGCAAATCAGCATTGACCATGGCAGTAAAGACTTCGAATAATGGTTTGACAAGATTCTCATCATGGCTAATAGCTTTGGATTCAATAAGTTCAAGTACAGTAACAAGTTCATAGAGGTCGACAGGTTTGGCAGGCTCCTCAGCTGCACGTACACGCTTAGCCTTGGGTGTAGTGGGTGTAGTGGAAACTCCGGTAAGAGCCTTGGCTGCAGAAGTGAGAAGATTCTCAAACATCTTTGCAGGGATATCAATTTGGGCTAATACAGTCTTTGAGGCACGAACGTCATTCTGAATACCATTGGTTGCAATGTCAATAAGAGAAGAGAAGATTTTCTCTTGAGCAATAGAGATAGCCTGGCCAAAGAACTCGGAGGTAATTTGCTGCAAAGCAAAGCGGCGGGTGGAGACTTGCCATCCATCATCATCTTCGCCCTCAAGAGCATCCTTATTAGCAAGTAAGCGAAGGAAGAGGGGAAGAGTGGTATCGGACTTGACACCCAAACTGCTAGCATTTGAGGGCAAGAATGTACGAATAAGGTAGTGGACCAAGTTGTTGGTTTCCTTGTTACGAGGCTTGTTAAGTGTACTCTCCAACAGAGGACCCAAAGTTGCGAGTTTCAATGGACTATCGACAGAGTCCAACATACTAAGCATATTAATCTGGAGTTCAACAGAAGGTGATGCAATGACATGGCGAAGCAAGAAATCTAAAGTGTTGGCCATGCGAGTTTTGAAAACCTTGGACTTGGCATTCTCACAAGAAGAAAGATAGTCTTTGAACAAATGTATGGTATAAGTGTGATCCTTAGAGATTTCATTGTTTCTATACCATAAGAAGTCAACAAGATGTGACATGTCATTTGTACGAAGTGCTGGTAAGGAAACCTTTGTACCATAAAGTTCACTGGCACCGAAAATGCTAATCTTTCCAGATGACTTGGCTCCATTTTCTGTTGCATCATCAGCATGATAAACCTTTGGACCAGATGGAAAGCCTCTAGAACTATACATTGCATGGATACTTTCTAAACAATGAACACCTTGGACACGGACAGAGTTGTTGACATCACCCAAAGTTGGGAATAAGGCAGGCACCAAGTTTTGGAAATCAATTGCTGTACCACTCTTACTATATTGCTCCAAGTATGAGGCAGTTACTTGCAAAGCACGGGCACGGACAACATTTCCATGATCTAATACCACAAGTCAAAACACAGACCTCTTAATAACCAAATAACAATATTAATAAACTTACCATTGTTTGTCCAAATACTTGTCAAGAAGCAGAGGATATCATCACGAAGATGTCCCTTGATCAATTCAGTAATAGCGTATTCAAATGACCCCAAATGAGATCCACCAACAAGAGTTTTAAAAAGTTTAATAAGGAACTGAGGATACTTATCGTCAGATGATTTAACATTAAACCATCCGATGGCTCCGGAAGTACGTTTGGTGTTCACGGTAAGACCGAGCACTGCAAATTGAACTAGCTGGATGATATCGGTAGTGGTGACCTTATTGATTTGTCTAAAATTATCAATGACTTGGTCGGAAGGTAATCCATTTTCAACCTTTCTGAATTCAGAGGGAAGTTCGGAAGTGTAAAACAAGCTGTTCGTTTTACTAATAAAGTATAAAATGGCATCCAAGAAAGCGGAGCAAAGACTGTGTTGCTTGCTTCCTTCAGACAAAACGACAGCATGCGACAAAACCAAGAGACCGACGCTATTTTCAGCAGCCAAATTACTCTTTACCATGCTAATCCAGAGGTCGGTAGAAATGCTACCACTAGACTTGGCTAGAAGCTTGATGAAGGCAATGTAATCACTCTTTTCACCTTCCTTCAAAGAAGTTTTGAGGTCATTCACCATGGACTTGAGTAGCTTAGAGTTGGCAGCTCCAGATTTAGGAAGTTTCTTCAAAAGAGCATTCTTGTTGGCAGTAGGTGCAACAAACATAAATACAGAGACAATGCGACCTACAGATTCATCCAATTCAGGATGTTTCTTTGCAAAGTCATACAAAAGGAACTTGATGATGGAAATAGAATCGTTAGAGTTGTAAGCACCATGTTCTTGCAAGATATCACTGAGAGCAGAGAGGATCTTTTCGGCAGGCACATGATCCAATAGATGATGAGGTACATCATCCACAGCATAGGACAACAATGGGCCAAAGCTTTCCAAGCATCCAAGGAAAGAGGATTCGAATATTTCAGGGGACTGGGTCAAAGGATTAGACTTATCATCGATGATGTCGACCAATTTCTTTACAGCAATCAAGCGGTTTGATGCCGAGGGGCTATTCAAGCAAAGATAAAGAGTTGTGTTTGCTTCTTCAATGACCTGATGTCTAGTGCCCTTGAATGCAGCTGAAGTAAACTCGTACAAGTTCTTTGAAACCGATTCATCAGACAAATTGGCAGCCAAAACAGAGTCAAGTTCATCAACATAGCGCTGGGAGATGATGGCCAAAAGAGTTTGGTAGCTTGAAATGTAATCTGATCTTTCTTGCTCCGAGTTTTGAGACTTGACAAGTGCAAGGTAGCTTGAAATGATGGCTTGGCACAGGAGGCTGATGTTGCTACTAGAAAGATAGCTCTGTAAAGACAAAGTCTCTAAAAGCTGAGTGTTGTCAGTTCCCTTGGTCATGGCTGGAATAACAATCTTGAAAAATCTATCAGTGGCGTATTTTTCAGTGATTTCAAGAATGGTCTTTTCAAAGTTAGGGTTGCTAATGATGAGATTTGTTGCCTTTAAGGGAATATTGTCCAAGCTTTCCTGAGATTGGCAAATATGAACAATAGTCAAGACCGCATGATTGTAGAATGCCTTCTTGGAGTATTTGATGATTGCCTTGGCCATTTCTTCAGCAGCCCTATTGTTAAAAGCGGCTTTGGATGCTAATTGGGAGACAATCATATAACTTGCAAGCTGTAATTCTGGCAACTTTTTTGATTTGAAACCGTCAATAAGATGTGGTGTAAGAGCGATCGACATATCGTTGGTAACGGATGGAGCGAGCTTAATAAAATCAGTCATGAGAGCAGCATAGAACGAGTAAAGGGTTTGGAATGGAACGAGAGGCTTAACTGCCATATTGCAAATGAAATCAAACACATATCTGTTTTTCATCATTTTCTTGACAAGCAAGGATCGTTCAAGGGGCAACATACTCTTTTTGATTGGCATTAAGAATCCCCAAGGTGATTTCTCTCTATTTTGTCATAATAAGAAACCAATCAATCAATATACACAATCTCTCTCTCTCTCTCTCTCTATTTTCCCCAGACTTACTCAAACTTGAGAATAGAAACCATTTTAACAAATGACTTTGTTTCATGATAAGGTAATATGCACTTCAAAACGGATTCAACATTGAAGTCGTAGATTCTAAAACGACGAATAAGATATTCCAATACTTTTCCGGCAGGTTTCAAAAGGAAATAGGGTGATAACTGACAAAGGAACGAGTTGATGCTGCTATCAAGCTTATCGTTTTCTTCTTTGGTCTATAAATTGAATCGCTAGTGTTAATATGACTGATATAAAGACTAACGGCTAGTCAAGTATATACCTGAAGAATTCTATCCACAGACTTCATTCTTTCGGAAAACAAGGTTGCTTCAAAGGCAGAGAACTTTTCATCGAGAATGGCAAGTTCCATAATACCATTGTAAGCAATGGAATAGATGGTTTCGAGATCTTGATCTGCAGCCTCACGAGCAGTGAAGAGAAACGAGGCTTTGTATTTTCTCGTTGTCTCGCTTACATTGCGTAGATCAAGAGTACCGATCTTTTTCAACTGTTGCTTCA
>VCJK01001800.1:91758-105035 GCA_024139485.1 Backusella psychrophila | reverse complement strand
GAAAAAAAAAAAAAAAAAAAAAAAAAAAAAAAAAAAAAATTGCATTGATCTAATGATGTAAATGACTAAGCCACCTCTAAACTTTGAAAGAATAGCAGTCCTGTTCATTACATAATACATGTGGAGGACTAGATGCTATTTTGTGTGGTCAAGCATCTATACATACAAAATGTTGGTTAAGATTTCGGCTTGTTACAATGTGGATTTATAGATACTACCTTCAAAGTACAAGTCTTGTGATTAGTGGAGGATAAAAGATGAATGTCCATTGTCAAGATTGAATATCATAGGTTTCCGTTTTTGACAATAGCCAGTCAATGCTTTTCTTTCTTCTACAAGCAGTTGTATAGTATAGATTTGTTGATCAACTACTTTGATCGATAAAAGCATACTAGATGATATCGATATGAAGGAAAGGTGAATTTTATTTAAATACTTGATTTGTACAATTAAACATTATTCTCCTGGGCTTTTTATCCCGAAATACAGGGCATTTTTAAGATTTTATTATTATTATTTTGTATTATCAATTGTGGATTCTGATAGTGTGGGTTGTGTTACTTTTTTTTATCTTATCTCATCTGAAAGATGCTAGAAACTCGGCGTTATGTCCAAATTGTAATTCTTACAAAAAAAAAATCTAGTTTCAGCTACTACTTTTTGCTACTTCATTTTAAAACTATTTCCTTAGTTGGCCAAAAAGTAAGCAAGTATCTGATTCATTATTACAAAATAAAATCAAAAGAATAACGACAGTAATAATAATAACTTAAATGTTTTAAAAAGCATATCATTTGGTACTTTGAGATCTTTTTTTTATGAATCTCAGTTGGTATCACAAAGCATAAGAAGAAAAAAAGTTTTTTAATATGATCAGATTACAATTCTCCTCTTGAACTGAGTTTCTTGTATAAGCTTATTTGCTTCATATAACGGAAAGTTTCGTTTATTTTGGAGTTAAAATATATAAAACAACAAAGGCTTGTACTAAACTGATTCAGTTGACTCTTATGCTTTACGTATTTCTTGTTTTTGTGGCGTTTGTTCATTTTGCATGATTGATTACCTTTTTTTGTACTTCACTTAAGTTCTCGATTCTTTACAAGGTCCCTTTTTTATTGTATATTGTTATTATAATTTAAATTGGATTTTATATCATATTATGTATTCGTTTACACCTTGAAAACGGCTTTACAGTCGTCTTTTTAAGCACCAATATACTCATATTCCTTTAAATAATAGTTTACTGCAGCTTGATATACTTTCATTTTTTAACATATGCAATCAACAATACACTATCACATTTTAAAATGCCTTTATACGCCATCTTTCCTTATCGTTGGAATTGGAATTGCGGGGACCCACGAAGAGATCTTGAAGAGGTGTGTTGCACGAATATAGCCTCATGGTGTCATGTTGCTTATAATCGATGAAAAAAGGTCCATCTACTTTATAGATTTATCAGAATATTTAGTAATGCTATGCTATGAAAACGCACTGCAAATGCATGTAATAGTAATAATAGTCGTGGCATCCAAAATAATGAGAATATAGTATAAATATACATATATATTCGTGATGTTATAAAAACAACCTCAAATACCATTCGTTTGAATATAAAAAATATAATAATAGTTATTAAACTTTATTAACTGATAGTAGATCATTTCTCTCTTTTTTTGCTTGTTTCCTACATTTCTACTCATATTTATAACGAATATACTCATTCCTCGAATCATCTATCCATCCAAAGAAGGAATAATAGGAAAAGTACGAAAATAAAAAATATACACACAGTGCCTAAAAAGTGCTACTCTTTCTTTTTTGAGTTCCTGTTTGGCTTATCCCTTTTTTAGTTATGCCTTCTAAATTCAGCCTCCACTTCTCTCAAATAAATTACATAATTGATCGGAGGTTACTTCTCTCAAGATATTCTGGACAGTCCGGCAATCACAAGACTTTTGCCAATGACCTAACTCTGTCACCAAATGCTACAAGATTAAATTTAGACCAAGTAGGGTGACCTACTTACGAAAAACCTTTTAGCTTTCTTTTTTTTTCCGCTCTTCTTCTTTTCTCCCCTTTTCTTTATACTTACAATATCAAACACATTTATACATACAAATTTTCATCTATATATACATAAACAATTATGTCTCCTACAGTAGCTTTGTCCCCTCAAGGCGTAAGTTCTGGTTTGGTAGCATCTCCTGTGAAAGATTCATTTCGACATTCATTCGGATCTCAATCTTCTTCAGCAACAGCAACAACTACAACTACTACGACCAGCACCTCAAGCCGAAGATTCAGCGTTGCAAGCTCGGATATTAGTATCGAAGGAGACTTGGAACAACAGCAAACTGGAACTACAGAAGTAGAACAAATTGTAAATTGTAAATACCTTAAATATTATACACATATAGTCAACAGTAAATTATACCCCGCTCTAAATAAATCTCATTTTAGCTACTCGTTCTACGCTTACATCATTATCACCTTCATCACGATTTTTATTATCTGGAGCAACAACTTCTGAGAATTTCAGAAATCAAGTCTTATTTCGGTTTTACCCCAACGCTCAACAAAAATCATTGTCTGACCACTTTGCTAATACCAGTAGCAATGAATTGACAAAGCTAATGTCCTCTAGCCAAGAATCTCTCTTAACGTTTGATCCTTGGTGTACATCATTACAAAATGCTCTTGGTAACCCAATATACTCAGACTTGATGGATAAATATGAACAACATCCTCCATTTGCTTTTAAAAAGAGTTGGAAAAAGAGACATTTCATTTTAACGGAAAATGTTATCCTGATATACAAACCAGAAAGAAAAACAGAACCTGCTCGAGAACATTTTATATTGACTGAAGACACTGTTGTTTTTGCCACTGAAGATTTCAAAAAAGGTTATGTTATTGAAGCCAGAAAACCACTGTCTAAATGGTATATCCGGTGCGACACAGCTAAACAAATGAAAATCTGGTTGGAATTGTTGAAAAAAATTGTTGCATGCATCAAAATTGGTTACAACGATACTTTATCCTTTCAAGTATTGACATCATTCACTTTAACTGATGATTACAAAATACTTATTCCTTTGAAAACGGCAGAAGAAAAAAGAAGACATCGTCAGAGTTTACCTCCAGCAACAACACCAAATACAGCAATGACTTCTCTTTTGAAACGCTCAAATTCACACAAACCAAGGCTCTCTCTTACTGATATACCCGGTTGGGAATCCACACTCCCACCAGCAATGCCTCCCCCACGCTCGAAGCCTCCTTCTGTACCACCACCAACATTACCTACTGTTTCCGAGTGATTATTTCCCTTATAAATCTTTTTTGTACATTATTTCCCTATTTAAAATCCCTTTCTCATCATCTCGTACTATTTTTTGTCCATATCTTTCCCCCCTATAATTAGTATAAAAAGTATATCTTTTTGTTTGTCAATACTATGTTCAACTTTCCTTCCTAAATATTTTTTATATAAACTCTTTTAACATAAAACTGAAAATAAAATTCCTGTACAGTGCTATCACCAAGTAATGTTACAACCAATCAAAATCAATCTCATATTTTTAGAAATGAAGTTTTAATGTTTTTAGCAATCACGTTGCTTACTCATATATAGCATTTTATTAATCTTGCTTATTTATCCGTTACATTACAGATACATCTAAGGCAACATCGATGGAGTTGGAACAGATATAGTTTCAAGCTAATTCCAAATAGTATTTTGTGTAACCGGTAAGTTTGCACATTTTTTAAACTTGTATCGAAGTTTCTCGATTTCGAAGAAAATATACTTCCTTTATTTAGCGTTGAAATGAAAAATAGAGCCAAGAGAAAAAAGGTTATTTTTAAAACAATTTATAAATCGAAATTACTTTTTAAGCTAACGATATATTCTTTTGATATAGCTTTATTGTGCATGATGCTTAAATATTCAGTTTCCAGTGCATATGGCTTTCATTATTCAACAAGAATGTGTTTTAATTAAATTCGGAAAAACATTTTACTATTATTTTTCTAATTAACTATGTACTTCTTTTTTTTTTTTAATGAATGAGAATTGTTGTATTTATAATGATATTCACACAGTATGGAGGAGCGTATTTTGAATTAATTGATCACGTATAAAATCTTTGAAATCATATGGTCCGACTACTTGGATTATAAGGGTAATACAGCTCTTCCAACAAGTAATGTCACAGCCAATCAAAACCAATGCCATTGGTCAACTAAAAATGGTGTAGTGAATACAGTGCCAGCGTTGGGTTCACCGAATCTAAGAGGATACCCAAAGTCATGCTGTACAAGCGTGGAAATAATTGTATCTGGTCGAAGATCGGAAATCTCTTGATGTACAGATTTGTTCACCCATCGTAACGCTACTTTTTGGTCTTGGTTTGCAATGATCTTAGATAATAATACATCAAAAGATGTAGACTGCAATTCAACTTCACCAATTTTCGACATATCTAATATAAGAAGGCGTGGCAATTTTGTCAACCTGTATTAATAGAAAGGAATACGATTTAGCAAAAAAACTAATTTATCGAAGAAAAAAAAAAAGGATATCGTTACATGCATGTAGCGATATCCTATATTTCAGTGTCTTTCATTTGTCCGTCAAGCCAAAACGCAGAGCAAAAGATTTAAGATTCAGGATGACAAGATTTCCCAAATACCATCATGCGTTGGAAGGTGGTTGGTGCTGGTGTTCTATACTCCCTTCTTCTTGACCACCAAATTCTTGTAGTGACTGTCACTTTTTACTTGTTGAAATCATGACAGGTGTTGGAAGCTGGACATTAAAACAAGAAAAGCCCTGCCTTTCTACCCTGCCTCTTCCAAAGCCCAGAAAAACTGTGGTTTGACATGCATCTAATGAAAACTAAGTTCATGGGTGGATTTTTTATTTATTATTTCTTATCATTTTTTTTTCGTGCTATCATTTCTTAGCCCAACTCAACAATCGAGATGTCAATTATTGTCTGTCTAATTAGAAATATTATTGCCATAGTTTGATATTACTGAAGATAATTTCATTCTAGCATATTATGAAAATTTGATTCAAAAAATGCTGATTAATAGAAGTTTTAATGAAGATCGTTTAATGAATTGATTGTGGTATTTGGAATATAAGTTTATGTAAACCTTGATCCGGATTTTTTTAATGTCAAACATATTTGAAATGTATTGGACCAATAGTAATAGAGTATCATGCAACCACCCAACAAAGTTGGGAACGGAGAACTACAAAAGGCTACTTCTACATTTTCAGAGTAAAAAAAAACTTGAATATAAGTCCATCGCTTGTAAATTTATAATTAGATTATTAGTCAGCTAATAAGAAAATATAAAGTGTGCTCCAATGCTTTATAAAAATTACATGGAGGACAAGGGGTGAATTATTATCATACACCCAGATGTTAATAAAATATAACATGGTATTTTTTCATTCGATCAAATACGTTCATATAAAACTATATTATATGTAAACCTCTTTTGATTTATATGAACCACGATGACACATTATGACTGTTTTGAATTCATAAAAACTTGAGAACCCCTTTTTTTAGTGAGCGATCTGATAATCTGATAAGCACAGATGTACTTAACTAAATGACTTCTACTAACTTGGTATTTTTTTTTTGCATTATGAAAGTCTACTTATACAACTAAACCTCTTGGAATCGAATTACTTTAGAAATGCAAATAATTTCTTTTGAATTTTTTTGTAGCTATGCATTGCATCAACATGAGTCCTTAGCGCTTCTACTGTTAACTTTTTGATGACTAATACCAAGTATACTGACCATTTAACAAAATGACAATAAATAAATGAGAGTATTTATTCAAGTTATTCTTCCATCGCATTCTCATCTAGCTTATGTGTTCAAATCACTTTATAATCTAATAAAACAAAAATCCTTTGTAGTGTATTATTAAATGTAGGGTATAATCATCATCATTTTTTAATATTACTTTTAGGCGATATTATTGACTTTTAAAATTTTCTTGAATGAGCGATATCGAGTTCTGCTTTTTAGCTATGAAAGCTACAGGGGTGTATAACTGTAAACATGAATTGGTGCATCGGGATAGGGGTGTTAAAAAAAACTAGAAGACTACACATAGTATTTGCTCAATTTTATATATAGGGTAAAGCGTCCATGTCCATTAATGTGGGATCTATAAAGGACAAAGTTTCCTTATCTGGTGATCAGAAAATTGACTTACAATCAAGGGCGGATTTTGATTGACTCGTTTTTAGTCATCCGGTCCGAAAACACACACACACGCATATATATTTAAAGTCTTTCTTTCTGTTTAATTTGCTTTTCTTTCTTGTATACCTCGATTTTTTTTATTCTTTATTCTTATTCAAACAACAGCAACAAATGGCGCATTTTATTCCCTATTCAGTTGCAATGGTAACACCCTTCAACAAAGCAGGTAACCTAGATACCGAATCTGTGCCAGCCGTTGTAAAATACTACTTGGATCAAAAAATCCCTGGTTTACTTGTCAGTGGCACAACAGGTGAACAGCACTGCATGACAATTGATGAACGTAAGCAGCTATATAATTTGGTTGGAAAGGCCGCTGATGGAAAGTGTCAGCTATATGCTGGCGTTGCCGCCTTCAAAACAAACGACGCCAAGGAGTTAGCATGTGCTGCCAAGGACGCGGGTTTCAATGGTATTATGCTTGGATTTCCACCATATCGTATCCCTTCCCAAAAAGAGGCAGAGATTTATGTAATAGAAGTGGCAGAAAGTGCAAAGGGACTCCCTATCTTCCTTTACAACAACCCAAACCGTAATGGATTTAAGGTGGAACCAGAAACCTTTGTTCGTATTGCTAAATCAGTCGATAACGTTCTCGGAATCAAAGAAACTGGAGACCCAACATATGTTAAGAGAATGAAGGATGGTTTGGGTGATGCCGCAAGTTCATACACGTTCTTTACCGGTGCCGATTCCAGCTTTATTGATTGGTACACAACACACGGATACACTGGCATTACATCGATTGCTGGAAATGTCTATAACGAGGAGGTTAAGAGTATTGTAGATCATTTATTGAAGGGTGAAACTGATCAGGCTAACAAGATCATGGAGAGTATTGCACCTGGAATTAAACTTTTGGGAAAGGAAGGGATTCTTCAAAGCATCAAATATATTTTACGTAAAAAGAATGTTCCTATTGGCTATTGTCCCTCTCCACTTATGGATGTTTCTGATGAAACTAAATTAGAGTTGGATAAAGTCTTTTTGGCCTAAACTATAAAATAGCATCAATATAATAAAATACCATTTTCTCTTTACAGATTTCTTTATCAATAAATTAGCATAAACTTCTTATGTCATCCAGATTCTGCAAGATTAAATTGCCGATTATTCACTTTATTTGGTAATATTTCTACTTTATGATCTTTTTTTCTTTTTATTTGGGATATAATATCCAAAGAATTATAAAAACAAAGTCTTTCATTTAGGGTTTACTATAATTATACTTGGGATCTAAACATGTTAGTAATTCCCAAATTAAGAACGACCAGGAAGCGCTTTTTTTTTTGTATCATGAGAAATAAAGCAGTTGATACACTTCAAAGAGTTTGGGGTATCACAGAATCTAAACAATGCTTTATCAAGTGATACCAAATGTTTCTTTTTCCAATCAAAGAATTAATTGATGTAGGCACTTAATAAAACAAAAATTGTTGCTGAAATTAGAGGTGTGTAATAACTTTTTATTGTTATATTTAGAAGAAGTAAAGCTTAACCCAAGTATTAGTTTCATTTTGGGGAGCATATCAAAAATAAATAAATAATAATGAAGTTTATTTACTACGAACTTTAGTAGCCAACTCAAAACGTTGGATATAGAATGTGCTGATGATGGCAAGAATCGATATCACAGCACAAGAAATAAATGCATATCGAAGGGCAGTCTGATACGAATCTAAAACAATGTCTAAAATTTCAGGAGGGAGAAGACTGCGCACTTCTGTCATTGATTTACGAGCAATCTCAATATACTATATGTATGGAAAATCAGAAATTAATATGCGTATTTTTTGGGGGGGGTACTCGAATTTACCTCTTCAGCATTAGGACCTGTAATTTTTGCAGTTAGAATTTTTTTAACAATTGATTGAAATATAGCGGAAGTTATTGATATGCCATTTACACCACCGATAGAACGGAAGAGATAAGACATTGAGGTAATGGTTGCCATTTCTAAAACAGAATATGAATTGAATTGTTTAGTACTGTATATATAAAACCTGTAATTTAATGAGAAAATGAGCTGAATTTTACCTGCAATGCCTACACTTGAAAGCATACTAATAAGTGTTGTTGTTATTAGTATACCTGAAAAAAAACCCTCGAAGAAGAGACAGGCGATAATAAAAATAGCTGATGTACTTGATGTCCAAAGGCAATGACCAATGACAGACAAAAATGCCCCAAAGGCAGCAATAATGGTGAGATTACGATACTCTCCAGTACGTGACATGTATATTCCTGATAGTACTGACCCTGAAGAAGATGCTACAACCTTTGGCAAGAAAAACAGACCAGCTGTTGATGCTTTGTAACCAAGTAAACCCTATTTTTCTTTGTTAATGCATTTATATACACTTGACATGTAATTAATTTACCTGAAAGAATATAGGCGTCATATAAATAAGAGCTGTCGAGCTCATTACACACCAAAGGTTTGTCATACTGCAAGCAAATGGTGTTTGACTGGAAATGATACTCCATGGCATAATAGGGAATGCTGAGAATTTAGCTTCCACTAAACAGAATGCAATGGCAAATATAATAGACCCAATCAAACATCCTACAACAACGGGATCCGACCATGGTCTGATATTACCACCGAGAGTGGTAGCCAGTAAAAATAATACTACGGCAGATACAATGGTAAAGGCACCAGCGTAGTCAATTTTTTTAATCTTCTCATACATTGATTCCCCCGAGTTTTCATCTAAATTATAATTTCTTAACAAGAAAGTTGATACATAAAGCGGTAAGACGAGTAGCGGTAAATTAATATAGAAACAGTAACGCCAACCCAAAGATTCAGTAATGAAACCACCAAGGGGAGCACCAACAACTGATCCAACCTACATGTAAGAGTTTTGTTTATACTTTTTTCTTCTTCATTCGAGTGAGTTTTTTTGTTTTCTTACAGCGTAAGCGACGTTTCCGTAACCTTGGTACTTTCCTCTTTCCCTTAAAGGGACTAAATCGCTTGAGATAACTGTTGTCATACTTTTATATTTATGAGATTCTTCTACTTGAAAGTTACACTGAATGAAAATACATCTTTTAAATATTTACCAATTGAGTCCACCACCTCCAATTCCTGCAATTCCTCTAAACCTCATTATGTAAGTACCCTTATCATTGTATTTATTACTATTATTCTCATTCCTCCAGGAACCTAATCATTTTCCCCTATTTATACAAACCTGGATATTACCAGCATCCACATATTTGTTGCTGCACCGCACATAAACGATCCAATGAAAAATACAACTCCTGCAAACATGATGGCTGACTTTCTTCCAAAAACGTCAGAAATACGGCCATCTATGAAAAAGATAGGATGTGAAAATTTAAAGTTATTTATTTATCAATAATATTTGTTTGCTACTGCATAATTAAACCAATCAAGGAATTAATTAAGTGCGTAGCTATCTATCAAGATAATCAAAACTTACAAAGTGGCTGAAGCGCAGTATAACTGAGCATATAAGAGGTAGCAATCCATATGATTTCGTTTGATCTATATGTAAGGGGAAAAGTTCCCGAATGATATTAAGCTCCGACATATATTTGTGTACCCAGTGCAAATAGGACGAATACCTTTTAAATTCTGTACCAATCTGAGGATATATTGTTGCAACAATAGTTGAATCCAATGATGATAAACAAACACCTATCCACAGACTGTTTTTTTATAAAACGTAAATAGTTTACTCTATTGAATTCGTATGTACGACTAACCCAAAGAGGACTGTTATTAATGGAGCACCATCCAGTCTCTTTTTCACTAGTGACTCTCCTTCGTCTTCGAGTTGGATATGAGGAGTGAGTGCAGTACTATCAATGCTTCCTCTGGAAGAAGGTGGATTGGATGTTAAAATAGTTATATGCCCATCACTATCATAACCATCACTATCTTCATCATTATATCTGGGCGTATCAATTCTTTTTCCACTTAAAAGAGGTGACCGTTCGCTCGACATGGTTACCAAGTTTTAATATATCTTTCCCAAAGAATTGATGAATCAAATATTGTAGAGTTGAAAAAGTAAATAAATAAACTTTTGGCCAAATTTCTTTATTCAAATATGTAATAACCACAAAAAGAGAGTGAACACTAATCCGTTTGTGTGGAATAATATAAATGGTTCTGAATAAAGTCACAAATTGAGATGACGTAATTTAATAAAACTCTGGTGTGCTGAGTCGCTTTCCATTAAGCTGTCAAAAATAGACGAAAGCAAAGTAAAAAATATATAATACCAATGTAGAGTAATATCAGATAAGTTATTTAATTATATTACAATTGTATTACTGATCTTTGTGATCCATCAGTTAGACGGGAGCTCTTTGTATTCAAATTTTGTATTAAGCAAGTATATATTACTTATGTTTGGGAATAATGATGATGCTATATCAAGACAGTACACCTACTGAATTTAACTAAAGGGCTTTTTTATAATAGAGCCTCTCCCAAAATAAAGAAAAAAAACTAAACATACATATGAATAGATATCCAATTCAAGAGTTTCTAGTGATGATATGGATACAACTCAATTGAATGTTATACTAAAAAACAATGATGTTTGAATCAGGATTAACTAATTATCACCAATACTTCAATGAGTTAAATTTAATTTGATAAAATAAATCGAATTAGTATAACGGTTATGTCTATGGAGGATTTACTAAACCAAACGCTTTAGTATGAACACAGTGGTTTTTTGAAAGCAAAGTAAAATTTTCATTTTCAAGTAATATATTATGGCGCTTATAGTTGCACTCCTAATATTTATTCCGTTTAAATATATTTCTAATTATTGAGTATAACTGATGATACTAATATAACTTTAAGATGCAAATGAGCTATCGATGTCCGCTGGTTGAATCCAATTAGATTACATAATAGGTAATTTCGTGGAAACACTGTACATGTTAACTTTGACAGTACAAATTTAATCCAGTACCAATTTTGCATAATGCTGATTTATATCCAACTCTTCTTCCTTTAGTTAAATTTGACTGTTTATATTTCAAAGTCGAAGTGGTTTGACTTTCAAATTTTTGGATTTTTCGTGCTGTTGTATTGAAGTTCACTTTTATCAATTTTTTTACTTAAAAAAAAAGCGAATAAGTTAAAATCCAAAACGCTTTCACTGAACGTTCTGGAAAGCCGATTGTGGCGAGTGAAACATATTTAGCCTATTATTTATCCAGAAATAAAACAATTTAGGCCTTAATTAAGGGTAGATTTGATCAATAGATCGTGTAAAAATCATTATGTAAATAGGAAAATCAAAATTACGATATGACCGTATTCATGTTTTAAAAGAAAAGAAACATTAAAATATGGCTACCATTAAAAAGTATTCGAATTTACTTTTTGGTATTGTATTCAATGTGATGAAGTTTTTTACGCGTATTGAATTTTAGTACGGAGAAAGAAAATGTACAGCCAAATTATAATGGATAAATTTAGATGAGACACATCCAACCACAGTTCTTGATAAATGCCATTTGCCAAGATTCATGCTAAGAGTAAAATAAAAACCGGGTGAGTTTTGTCTGTTGTAAGGAGTACCTATTTTTAAATTCCCTTTTATGTACTTTCCTTGGCCAAAGTAGTTTGATATGATCAGAAATGATAAGAACAAATTTGTTATATAGCTTTATTTTATAAAATCACTCGGCAAAAGAGCTGTACGCTTGTATTCATGTATCATTATCTCAACAAAAAATGAAAACTGGTTTAAATTTATGAACACTAGGACATCGATGACAGAAGTAATAATAAGAGTAACAACGTTAACAGATCAATTTAAACTTGTTTCGTGCATTAAAAAAACTAAAAAAATATTGGGAATGGTTTTAGATCTTCTACTTGCATAGCGCCACAATTGCCACATCCATACGGAGAATATGTATCTTCCCCCTTTCTTCTGTGAACATCATTGGATAATATGATGACTTTGAGAAATATACATTGTAATTCTAGTATGTTGTTGCAGACAAATTTAAATTTACCGATAGCTAGATAACTACAAATTTTGTTATTATCGAAACCTATATTTAGTGAGGTTAGATAAAGTAGGCGCTGTAAACCATATGTCAACTTGGAGAATTATTGAGCCAAGTAGTCGGTTGTGGCACTTAGGTAAGACTTAGTAATACTTTTTCGCTTGTTTTTGAATTCTAAATTCTGTATGAATTTTTTAATAATAGCTTTGATAGAATTTTCAACTAGTCTATTTATTTGAACGGGTGTGCGCAAATGAAACTGAGTGTGCTTTGTGGAGAATGAAGATTACCTGAATATATCTAAAAACTGTAGTAAAATTCCAGTAAATATTCCATTCTTCTTTTTTAATAAACAATTCTATAGTAATCAGGGCAATTCTAATTGATTGAATTTGAAACAAGTTTTATAATAATTCTTAATATAGTAGAATCACAGTGAAAGTGCTACTATATAAGAATTAAATTTATATACATACTGTATTTCATCTTTTGGATTTATTAACGAATAAAGATCAAGCCACTGATATTATAGGTTAAAAGAATATGTCTTATCAGTTTGCTTGTTTTTTAGTTTGTAACCTTGACAAGCTTCTATAGAATATGGAAATTCGGCTGTTTCAATATATTTATATATTCATACTATTTATTTTGTGGAGTTAACCATCATGGATTAATCACAATATAATTACACTAGCATTGGTAGTTGCAAAATCGATACAAATACACAAATACTCTATATAGTGCATTTGTATATATTCTTCTTTGAAACTCCATATTGGTATACAGGTAAGTGCTATTTATTACAATACATGTTTTTTCATGCGGTTTTTTTTATTAATAGGCATATGTAAATGCCTATTCTCCTGAAATCGAAAATCTATCAGTTTTCAAACCCATTTCCAGTGAGAATTCTTTTCAGTGTGTTTCAGAAAAGCTGGTCAATGTGGTCTAGTTAAA
>VCJK01001800.1:61273-72947 GCA_024139485.1 Backusella psychrophila | reverse complement strand
AAAAAAAAAATACATATTGCCAAACTTTATCTGTCCCTCTTTTACATCTTATTACTAAAATAATGAATCACCGACTTCAAATCTATCAATTATCAATGCAGATCCTGATATATTTTACTGTCCAAACCTCAATTGGTGCTAACATGACAAATAGGTCCTATTTTGTTTTTTATATTTCAATAACAGATAGTATATCAGAAAGAAGGTGTTTATTTCTGTGTTTTAAGCTATGTGTGCCCCTTGTACAAATTCTGAGGTGAGAACTCGTATGTTTATCTTTATACTATTCATATGATTAAATAAATAAACGATATCTGAGAACAAGACATTGATTCTTATTTAACCGACCTTTTACTGAGAAGAGATCGAAATGTTTATAGAAATCGGCAACGTTATTTATAGTATTTACAAATGTAAGGGAAAGAGGGTGCTTCCATAAAAGATTGACATTAACATGTGCACATTGAAGCTTTATTAAATAGTAGATGTAATTTGAATATCCCAATTGTTTAAAATATTTAAAATGTCTAAAAATGTCTAAAATGATCGAAAATACAATCGACACGCGTTTATCTTTGATTATAAAAGAACTAAAATGGTAAATATTTTATGAACACACAAAGAAACTAAAAGTAAATGTTGCCATAAATAGGAGTAATAATTGTAATATCGGCATGGCTATGATAAGATCAATTCTGCACAATTCTATTTGGACCATTCTTTATATTAAAAAAGTAGCCAGGAACATTGCAAGATAAGTGGAGTATTATTTTAGTGGGATGAGTGGTAATACAACCTAATTAGGTAATATATAGATAGTCAAGATACACGCATATTACTAAGATTGCATAAAAAATATATTATTAAGAATTAGCTTTTGAACCACTAAAAAACCTAATTAAATAATACTTTTATCTGTGATAATATATGCTTCTCATGCTAGTTTATTAATATCTCCATCACATCAGCACATTATGCATTCTTATTCAAAGATATTACAATAAGACTATTTCGCTGTCAATGATGTCAGCATAATTATGAAATGCTACACTGGCTACTGTTTAAGAATATACAATGGCCATGGTCTTGAAGAAGCCACTGTTACAAACAAACTCCAACTGACAGCTCTTACAATTAGAAATTTTAGAAATATCTTTTTGTAAATCGCATAAATATTGCTATATTGAATAATAAAAGTGACTTTAGTGGTTTTTTATTGCCACAAGTACTTTAATACATCTTTCTTTTGTATACTATAAAAGGGAGATAAATAGTAAAGGTAAAACTGATAAGGATTTTTTGAAAACATAAATTGGCTCCAGAGTTTTACACATGGAGATGAATATCATGTTGTCAAGTAGATAAATACTTGGACTCTTTGAGCAGTTATTTTCATGTTGTAATAAATGCGTTTGTTCTTTGACGCTGGTATTGTTATAAAATAAAGTTTCGAAAGTTTGTCTGAGAAGAGCGTATGTAAAAAATAAACAAACTCTTATTTTATCATTCATGATCTCAATTTATAATTTCTTATGAGCCATTGGTTAGGAATACCTCTGAATCCAGGTAATTTTAGAGTTTACAATTCAAAACTCTTTTTTACATCATCTGGAGCTTAATTTGGTATCATCATATGATTGTAAATGGTGATGTGCCTTGCAATTTTCACATTCACATCAGTATTTATCATAGAATTGGATCTATTTTATCTCGGGCCTCGGAGCCAACAATTGTTACCGTTCAGTCATGTTGCTGATCCGGGATTTCAGGTTAATTTCGAAAAGTAGAAATAGTGGGACATGTAAACTTGCAACAGCTTGTAATTTATAGCAATGTCTATCCGTAAAATATTTTATCAAGGTGACATTGTGAAATTGATTTTATATTCAAAAAGGTATTTTAGTCCAAGAAATTGCATAAATATCATACCAATGATCCAGCCTACTTTGTTTCTAGGGATATCTTATTCTTGCATCATGTATTATTGCTCTCCATTATCCCAAATCCATGCTATACATAAAGTCAATTTCTTTCTTGTAAAAGTAGATTTAGGACATTGAAGATCATTGCTGTGCCATCAAAGTTTTCACCACTTTGCTGGCCAGGATTTTTTTCAAGCGGAGCGCTGTCAACCAAAAAAAAAAAGAAAATTGAAAGTCTTGGTCTCGCAGCCAAAAAACGTTTTTTTTTTCTTCTCTTAAACAAAAAAAAGAAAAGAAATGTCAAGTTCAAGCTCTAGTGCAGAAAAAGGTATACCCAAAACAAGAAAAAAGACATGGCGACGCAAAGTAGAATAACATGAGGCATATAAAGTGCAATGTCCCATTTGTCAGCAATGGGTGATTCAAAGAACTATCAATGATCATATTGATAAAGGCTGTCCCGAGTCCTCAAACGCAGCACCACCATCCCCACCTAAAGTAGAAGAACCACCCCGTGTTGCTTCATTATTTTTACCAAAAGTGACAAAGAAACCGTCGCCACCGCGAGAGCCAAAACAAAGTCCACTTTTCTCACAAGAGTCGAAACCACCACCAAGAAATCCATTTGCATCACAACAGGAGCAGAAACACTCATTTTCACAAGAGACAAAACCAAGTGTTAAACGACAGGCAGAACCGCCTGTTACACCGCCTGTAAAGAGAAGTAAAAACGACATTATACTAGAATCGATGCCACTTGCAGCAAAAGGTAATACATATAAAGGCAATGTATCTGTCATACTGAAGAGTGTATAGTTCGACCAAAGAGTCTAGACGATTTCGTTGGCCAAGAAGAGCTTTTAGGTGAAAACGGTATTTTAAAAGCATTGATCGACAATGACCGTATACCCTCCATGGTACTTTGGGGACCGCCTGGTTGCGGGAAAACAACAACCGCTCGTATCATCTCAAAGGCGACCAAATCACGGTTTATTGAATTGAGCGCAACAAGTCATGGTGCTGCCGATGTAAAAAAGGCGTTTGAGGAAGCAAAGGGCCACTTGTCTTTGACGGGTCAAAAGACGATTGTTTTTATTGATGAGATTCATCGCTTTACAAAGGCACAGCAGGATTTGTTTTTACCCTTTGTTGAACAAGGGACCATTCATTTGATTGGCGCTACAACAGAGAATCCAAGGTAAAAAAATAGCTTTAAATGTGGTCAACAAATGAGTGAAATAACCCATGTTTGGGTTTTAGTTTCAAGGTCAATTCTGCATTATTATCACGATGTCGCGTGTTTGTGTTACAGCGTCTTGAACAAGAGCATTTGGAAAAGATTCTGGGCCGAGCATTACAAACGTGGAGAGGATCTGATATTATCATTGATGATGCTTGTGAAAAGGAAGCATTGAAGCAACTGGCTGTGTTTAGTGATGGAGATGGTAGGTAGTATTCTCATTGGATTATCCCTCATCACATTAATGGTTTGAATAACAGCAAGAAATGGATTGAATACATTGGAAATTGCATTGGATTTGTTGCATGAGAAAAGCGAGCCTTTAAAAGTAGAAACAATCAAAGGTACTTGTTGAATGGACTAGGAGGAATGTGGTGAGTTGACATGTTGTCTATTTGGATAGGTGCGTTTCAAAAGTCACATTTATTATATGATCGTAACGGTGAAGAGCATTATAACATCATTAGTGCATTGCACAAGAGTATACGTGGAAGGTAAGGCGTGAAATAATGAGAAGAGTATAATAATAAAATCGGATTAGTGATCCAGATGGTGCATTGTATTGGCTTGGAAGGATGTTGGAAGCGGGAGAGGATCCTTTGTATGTAGCTCGCAGACTGGTGCGATGTGCAAGTGAAGATATTGGCTTAGCAGACAATACTGCATTACCTTTGGTAAAAAGATGTTTATATTTTTTATAAAATGGGTTTATTGTAACACTAAATATAGGCAATGGCAGCCTACAATGCTTGCGAAAAAATCGGCATGCCTGAATGTGATACCATTCTTGCACATTTGGTTGTGCATCTTGCGGAAACCAAGAAAAGCGTACGTTCTTACAAAGCCTATAATCTAGTAAAAAGCACCATCCGAAACGAACCTGGATATCCTGTACCAATGCATATCAGAAATGCACCCACAAAATTAATGAAGGTAAATAATATAAAGGACTGTTTTTTGTTGTATTGGTTTTTTTTTAAAAAAAATACACTTTATATATAATAGAACTTGGGTTATGGTAAAGATTACAAGTACAATCCAGATTATGATGAGCCTGTGAATCAAACTTATCTTCCTGACCAGTTGAAAGACAGAAAGTTTTTGGAGCCAAGAAAAGACTAGTTTGCTTCCAACCCAATCTGCTTAATTTCCTCAATGCGATCGCGTAGTGTTTGTAAAGCTGCAGTCCACACCTCCAACTCCTTTTGTTGACCAATAATAGAAGTTCTAAATGGTATTGTTTTATTCGCAGAAGACGTTATACTTGCTGTTTCAGCTAAATAATGTGTATGACTTCTTAGTGCAAATTGTATATCCTAATAAAATAAAAAAAAAGACAATACGTTTAAATAAATTATTGTGTAAAACACGAACGTTATTTTACATTGACAAGTGATAAGTAACGGGATGCTAAGGAACGGAATTCAATGGTATGACTATTTACGAATTCGTCTGGGTTTTCACCACTAGGTGCGTCTTCTGACAGCACACCTAGTGCCTCACCAGCTGTTTCAATCAACAAGACAAGTTTCTACAAGAGTAAAGTTCAGTCAGGTGTGCTATTAACGGTGTTGTGTATTACTTTTTCGACTTGGTGAAGATCCTGTATGCGGAGGGTACTTTCAGCAAGGCAACCTGTTGGATCGACAAACTGGTCCTTTTGTTGTGCCATTTGGTGGTGTTATTGTTTATGTGTATAGATGTAAAAAAAAATGAGTAAAAAATGAGTAAAAAATGACAAAGTAATTAGCAATGATCAATAATGAGGCAATAAGTTCGGACCGGAAAGAATTTTGTCAACTAGCTAAAAAACCCACAGAGTTGAGTTTTACCCTTTTTTTCTCTATATCTATTTTTATTTTTATTTTTTTTTCAACTTGATTCCAACAGCAACAACAAGAACAAGAAGAAGACAGTGCTGTTGTTTTTATAATCTACAAGTTGCATTCTATTTTTACCTTGTTATTGTTGAAAGGGTAGTTTCTCCTTTTTTTTTATATATTTCTATATAGTTTATATTTTATCATCCCGGTGATTAGACGACAAGACTTGTTTTTTCCAAGACATGACGGGAACTAGTACAGCAATTGGTAGCAAAGCCAAAAAAGACAGCTTCGCGTGCCAAGTCCAGCAATTTGATTTCTGTGGCGATTCGATTGATACGGCACTAAGGTAATTTAAAAAGAGCAAATTCAACGGAGAATAATTAAAACGGATACTAGAAAATTGCTGGCCAAAGTGCTTCTACCAAAGGAGGCACAACAAATTGACCGTGCTATGGAAGACTTTGCGAAACGTTACTTTGAGTGTAACAAAGGACTGGTCGAGAATTCAGGTGAGAGATGAATATAATAATAATGAAAAATGCTCATGTGATACTCATTGTTATTACTATTATATAAAGACATGGTTTATGCTGTTGCATTTTCAGTATTAATGCTTCATACGGATGCGCACAACAAGAATGTACGACAAAAAATGGATAAGGATACTTTTATAATGCGGACAAAGACCATTGAAGGAGGAGAGAATGTTCCTGGTGAAATATTAGATGTAAGTGGTATGACAACAAGACACAACAAGTCATCTCAACGCTTTTGTTGGTCTTTTTTAGATTATGTATGACAACATTGTTATGTCTGAGTTTACTTATGCAGATGGTCATAAAGAGTCAATAGGGAGAACTGAAAGATCAAACTCTTGGTTTTCCAAGCTGAAAAGCGAACCCAACCAGACTGCCCAATCAGTAAGTCCATAAAGTCAGCTGACAACACCATCTAATATATATTCTAATAGGCCATACTCAATGCTGACCTTGGAGCTAAACTAGAGCAACTGATGCCGGCTGAAAACACCTTTAGTTTTAAACGGACTTTGAAACCAATTCATATTATGGACATTCATCTTTCTTTACTAAGGGCAAAATCGCTCTGTCTTGCAGGAGTTCGATCCCGACATGGAAGCGACACAAGCAACAGCACTTATACAGTGCGAGTCACAAAAGCTGGTATTCTCGACAGAAAATACGACCTGATTCAGGGTGGGAGAAAGGCCACAGCACGTGGTTGGAGACCATTTGGGGTCATTCTGAGTGGCAGCCAAATCATCTTTTTTGCGGATCTTTCATCGTATCAAAACTGGCTTCACGAGGAGGAGAATGCTGCTGAAATGACCCCTCGAAGAAACAATAGTTTTCCAGCCTTCTCCTCGCTTGCAGACTCGCCTTCTCATTTAAGCGTCGATGCTACCGTCACGTCACTTTCGTCTCTTTATTCCAACGGTTCCAACACTTCTCAGCCATCGTCCAACTTTCAAATGACCAGCCCTATACCCACACATACCAGCTCATCTTTACGACCCGTGCAGATCATTTCTCTTTCCTATGCTATCTGTATTTGCGACGAGGAATACAAAAAATACCCCCACGTTTTTCGTTTGATTACAGGAGACGGTCAACAGTTTTTGCTGCGGGCAGATAACGATGAGGACATGGAAGACTGGATGATGAAGATCAATTATGCTGCAACTCTAAAAACAACTGGCGTCAAATTAAGACCCTCCAAACGCCCTGCAGATTCAATCCGCTCCACTGATATCAATGACTCAAAACACACAATCGAGCATCGCTCTCGAGATGAAAAGGCACGGGAAAAGGTGCAAGAGCTATCCGATCGCATCGACGACCAAGTAAAACTGCTGGACCGAGAACTTCAATTGCGTAGTAATCTTATGGTGTTTGCTCCTTTTCAAAAATCAACAAAGGATCGTATTTTAGCTTATGCAGACAATGTTGGAAAGCGAATCAAGACAAAACGCATCGAGTTGCAGCGATTGGAATGCTATCGTGAATATCTGGAAAGTGAATTGACTTGGTGGACATTACAGCAACCTTCTTGTACTCGTAAAATGTCATTACCTCTTCCATCGCATTTGTATTTAACCACACCAACAAGTAAGAAAGAGACTAGTAAAAAGCTTTCCAACCTCGTGTTCACTCGACCAGAACAAGATGCCTCGGGTAGCTCGACACCTTCGCAAAACGAAAAACTGCTCGAGGATACGTCTTCTGCTCTTAGTAAAGATGATTCAACAATAGATGGGAGCAAAAAGGAGGAGGAAATTCCTAAAATAACAACCAGCCATAGTAGCAGTAGTCTTGGTAGCACAGAAAGCAGTCTTCATGATCCTCAATCACCCTCTTTTCACAAACCCTATTTAGATCGAGTGCCTCTTTTACAGACAGACGATACAAAGACACGGGAACAAAAGGCAGCAGAACTAGATTATGTAAACCGTCGCAGAAGTCAAAGCAACCCCATCTTTCCCAACCAGCCGTTTCGACCCGTCGACAAGAAGCTCTTGCTGGAACCATCGAGGAAGGCGACGAGTCGTGGAAGAAGTAGCTCGGAGGCATCTTCCATCAAGGATGATGACGATATGAGCGTAGTTATTGTAAATGATAATGATGATAATACAGAATCTTGGTCAATTCAAGAAGTAAAATAAAACATGGACCATGCTGGGTTTTAATAATATTACAAAAATAGATGAAATGAAAAAAAAAATAAACAAGTTTACCTCTTTCCCCTTCTTCCACTATAATAGACCTACAACAATGTACTGTATGCGTTATTTTGTTCCATTACTTTTATTACCATTTCCAGATGCACCGCCCATCTTTGTCATTTTATTTCTCATTTCATTCTTCCTTCATCAAAAGCCATGGTAAATTTATATATATATAAAAAAGAATCTCATGTTCCATGATTAAAGAAAAAAAAAAAAGTGCTAAAAATTTATTCTATAGCATTTATTGCACTTTACTACTAATCGCGTTATTTTCCTCGACATGTTATTGGGGCCAAGGAAGATGCTGGGTAGATTTACAACAATCCAATTTATTTGATGCTCGACAAGACAGCAATGCCACCTTTGGACAAGGAGATGGTTGGTGGAATTGGAAGATCACGCTGCCCATTGGACAATCATAAATACCCTTCTTCTTCAGAATTTTTTGCATGATACAAAAACAAAAACAAAGTGAAAATATGTAATAAAGTAAATAATAGTATTAATAACATCGTTAAACATGTGATTAAAAAACCATATCAGTTGACTTTATGTTGAGCATGGACTTTTTCCAACGAGTTTAGTAAAGAGTGGGAGATCTCTTATTTCCTCCTACATTTAGTTTTTTATGAATAAAACAAGTAAATAAATCACCTAAAAAGATGGATGGTCTTGATATCTTTGCACAGACTGGCATACGAGGTGGTGTTTTATCATAATATATTCGGCATGCTCTGAAGACTTGTCTTTACTTTAATACCTGTCATGTATTTTTATCATCATCAATGCAATTGTAAAGAAGCTTTTGGGTCTAAAAATAAAAACAATCAAGCAACTTGTTTCTTATATCCTCTTTTTAGCTTATAAGGCGTATGTTTGCCTACCTGTTAATGTTGAGATATTTATCTTCTCAAATTAAGCGTAGCCTTCTTTTTTTTGAGAATATTACTTTCCACAGTCGATTTTTAGTTTTCGCATGCTTATCCCAGCATGTGCATTGATGAACATGCAAAATGTCATTGATCAATCCGATTCTCTCAATTCCTTTACTAAGAAGCAAACATGATATAATATAACAATAGTAAATGTATTGTGCAAAGAGTTATTTTTATTTATTAAAGATAATAAAAGTAAGTATCACTATCAGTATATGCTTTAAAAGGTATCCATTTTACCATAGTTTGAGCTATCTGTTCCAATCTTGGCTGAGAGTAGAGATCAATGTTTTTTGTTTATTATAGTGAAGTGAGTGAAAGAAAGAGAGAAAAAGATAAACAAGCTTCCTTTTATCCTTTTACTATACTTGAATAATAAATCATGTTTTGATTATTCTGATAAATAAAGTCACGCTGCATAAAACAATCAAAGCATCGTTCTTCTCCTTATTAGTATGAGATAAAAACATAATCTATTTATACACAACAACAATATACTATATATCAATCAATAACGCCGTAATGTACTCACGAATGTATAAGATTGACAACATTCCAATCCATCACTTGTATTATTTAAAGTGAAAACAAGTATATAACAACTATAAAACAAGTGATATAAAAACACAATCGATTAAGAAATTTGGGCTTAGATATTGTATTGACGTCACTCTAATTTAATTTGTAGTGAAAAGTGTAGCGAAAAGTGTAGTGAAAAGTGTAGTGCATGTAACGATATCCTTTTCTTTTTTTTTTTCTCTCTCTCACGCGTCTTGTCACACTGCCTAAAGGTACAAGGATTATATATACTATTGGAATAAAACAAAGGATGAGTATAAAAGGAATAATATGGTAAGACTAGGTGGTGCGTCAGAGTTGTTGACACTATTTGCCAAGTAAGTAGTAAATGATCAAGTGCAAATGAAGAAAAGTATATTGGAGAACTCAAGAGTAACATGTTAAAAAACAACAGCTGATCCTCATCTCTCTCTACCTCAATCTACCGAGGTACTAATATCACTACGTAAGTACCTAAAATAATAAAAATAATGATATTGCTAAAAGCATAATAATAGCTTGATACAAACAGGTCAATCGTAGAATAACCATCAATCATTTATATAATTCTTGATACAGTGATTTCTTGTATTTAAACAAGACTAATTGAAAGCCGGCTGCATCCCCCCCACAGATGTGGCCATACAGCCGATATTGAAAGAAACATACTATAAATCCTGAAAAGAAAGGTCCCTTAAAATATATGCTTGGTGATATTTTAGATGTTGGTTAAGGTCGTTTAAAAAATGGCTGTAATAAAAGAAGGATTTGGTTCAATGTCGATATTTAAAAGAAATTATTTTTACGTGGGTTTTTCTTGTGTCATTTTGCCCAAAAAAAAAAAGTTTGCATTATTTTCATGTGTGAATGTATTTAAACTTTTGTTTTCATAAATATCTTAAAAAGCTAATTGAATATGAAGTATGTTAAAGTACTGCACTTTTCCATCATGTATTTTTATTTGATGGATGTGGTTATAGGGAAAGGACAATAACATTAGTTAGAAGGGTCAAAGAACCTTTTGTTATGCGCACGCTCATTCGAGAAGGAGAAAAAAAATTTTTTAGTGAAGAATTTGTAGACAAAATGAACCAACACAGTGTTCCATTACTTATTTGTGAAATATATATAATAGTTCATTTGGATCCAAAGAAAATAATAAAGTATCAGTGGCCTTATTGAAGAAAAACTGTGAGAATACGAATGGTCAAAAGTAGTATATGTTATAAAAATAAATAACTTTGCTTTTGTGTTTAATTAGATTATTCATGTGATGCCAGTGGATTCCAGACTTGGCATTCACTATTTAATTTATAAATCATTATTGTAAACTTGACAAAGTCCATCTTTTTCTATCCATAAATCGATGATACACATTTTTGGGGTAAAGCTGTACACCAGAGAAAGAACAAGTTATTCCCATATTCAATGATAAGGACAGCTTCTACCTCATTGTAAAAAAAAAAGAAAGAAAGAAAGAAAAAGAAGAAAAATGAGCGATTTATTTTCATCCGCTATACTCATATGAGGAAGCCGCAGTTAACACGCAACTCAAAGGCGTTAAATATATATACAGCTCTCTTGTCTTTTATTTTATGTATTCCAAAAGTTATCGTTGGTTTATGTTCATCAACTAAAGTTGAATATGGTTAAAACATAGAAAAAAAAAAGGAAGGATTGCTATTGAAGGAACCTGCTAATGAAAGAACCTGTAGAATTTGACGGTAGTAATTGATATTGGAAATAATTATTTAAAAGACGGAACAGCCTTACCGTAAAGCGTAACAATGGTATGCAACTATATTTCCAAAAGTGGCAATAGAGAGATATGTTTTGTGGGGTGGAAGTGGTAACAATAGGTTGATTTTCACGCTATTTCTGTTTTGTGAGCAAATAATAATAATAAAAAGAATCAAATTAGGCTACGCAAACTAGCTTGAGAACTTAAATGTGGATCGGATATCAAATTGACACGGGTTTGGTACAACAGATTGTCATACCACAACATATGAGAAACCCCAAAGCCCTTTTAATGAAAGATCTGGTGTATTTCTTATTCCTTTTTATATTCTCTCTTTCTTTTTTTTTCTTCTCTTTTTCGTATAACCATATATTAATCATAATTTACCAACAACATCTACAACTTTACATATCAACAGAAAAATAATAATAAAACAACATGAATCGCATTAGAACAGCTTTACGAAAACTGCCTCCATCGGCTGTCATAAAGCTTCTTCGAAAAGTATTTTCACTACCTGCACCAGCAGCAAGATTAATATTGAACGATATTACGAGAGCGCGAAAAGAGCATAAACCATGGATTCACAAGATACCCAAAAATGATGATTGGTCAGGCTGTTGGATAGGTGAAAATGTCAGTAAACTTGATCCGGAGGGCTTAACACAACGAATAAATGAAGCAGATATAGTGTTTTTCTATGTGCATG
>VCJK01001800.1:38101-48766 GCA_024139485.1 Backusella psychrophila | reverse complement strand
TTATTTTTTTTTTTTTTTTTTTTTTTTTTTTATAAGTGATTGATTTACAAATAATATATGATTATAGATATATACGAGGATAACAAAGAAATATTTAAGATATCTAAGATCTGTTATGTATAATAATAAAGATAGAATGTATATGGATATGCTTTAACGCACAGCGATGTTGTAAAAGCCAGGAGGTATTGTCTGCTGAAGGACAGGTCGAACAGTAGTACGTGCAAATGGCATAATATCAGATACATCGTGATATGCATTGGTTTGGAGATGATGATAACTGTTCGTCGCTTTTACATGCGCAGCCCAGTTATTATTATTCATTGGAGGGCTTTGTCGTGATGAATAATACGCAGAGGAGGACTGAGAAGGCGGCACAGACACAGGGGTCATGTTGGTTGGATTGATGATAGGAATCGCCCTTTTTTGTCGCGGTGCCTTTATAGTGGTGTATTTGGTTGGGGGAGAATGATTTGGGGATTGATATGGGGAAGTACGCTGCTGGATTCTGTCCCGATGTTCGGTGGCCTTTTCATTTATAATAATTATATATAAAAAAGTTAGTCATATTTTTGTGACATCTATAAAGTGATAAGGGTTCTTACCTCTTCTATAGAACGAAGTGGACAAAATTCATAGTCGTCATAGAAATTACGAGCAAGCTCGTGTTGAGTTCTAAAGTGTTCAAGCCTTAAATCTAGATTGTGGGGCTGATAAATATATATACGCTCTTTAGATTATCTTGATAGCAACTTACCTAAACCAGAGGAGGAAGAAGAAGTAGATGTTGTAGAGCTGGTTTCAAATACGGACATGTTGGAGTTATTATTATTATTATATGTATTAAGAGGATAAAGAAAAGAATCGGAGAGGGGTAAGTAAAGGAAGGATATGCTAATGAAGAAAGGTTATGAAAAGAAGGAAAAGAATAAAGAAAAGGATCAACTAAAGCTCAACTCATAAAACAGTAAAAATAATGTTACACTGGTCTGTTTGTGCACCAAAGACAAAATACTTTTTTTAGGAGACCGGGGAAAAAGGGGAGTATTACTTTTTTTATATTTAAATTATTAACAGGTAAATGTATATATATATATATCTTTGCTTTATTAAGGCGTTTACATGCATCCCAAAACAGGGCTCTACGTTAGTTAACTTTAAATAGCCTCTCTGAAAGACACTAATTTCTCTCCCTTCAACTGACCTAAAGAAGAAGAAGAGGGTGATTAATAACACAAAAGTTCTTAAAAGATCAATCCACTCGCGCACATGCACAGACACACCAAGTAGATCACCCCAATTTTACTTACTTTCTTTCTTCACAACAAAACCACCTGCTACTTCACAATCCTTCATAACAACCTTCTCAAGAATCTTTGCATCGTTACAAATAATACATCCTTCAATTTTGGCACTAAAATAGAAGAAAAGAAGAATCAATTTACATATTCTCTCCTATAAAAACCCAAATCCTTACTTGTCTCCAATCACCACGTGGTCCATAATAACTGAATTGGCAATCTTGACGTTCTTTCCAATCACACAGTGATTACCAACACTTGACTTCTTGACGGAAGATTTTTCATCTATCTTTGTTGATTCACCGATAACGGAGTCATTACCAACCTGTGTTTTAGGTGCGACCTCTGCACTAGAGGGTACACGGGTAATAGATGCACCTTGTTTTGTAACCTAAGGGGAGCAAATGAGCGTTTTTTCTTTTTTTTTACATGAAACCTACATATACACTTACATAACGATTGAGTTCACCATAGCTGGCCAAGGTGTTACCACGGCCAGAGAAACCATCGCGATAAACACAGACGTAAGAAGAAACAGGACTATTGAAGACACGAGAAATATTGTTTGTTTTTGATGATACATCGGACGATTGTGTAGTAGAAAGGCTGAGTGCGGTCGCGAGTAAGTTATCGAAGTTAGCCGCATCTACAGAGAGCAATTAAATATACAACTCTCTCTTTTTTTTTATCACTCGTTTTAGCTATACTTACATTTATCAATTCCCTCTCTTTCAACCAATTTCTTCTGATATTGACATTTGATCAGCATTGGAATCAAATCCTTGGAAATGCTGGTGATATTCTCTTTGTCTCCAAGTACATCCAAAACCCAACGCTTAAATACATACAAATGAGCATCTTCTAAGTTTGTATGAATTCGAACACGAGGGAATCTGCAATAGTGGTGGATAAATATTCATTTGTTGTGCTGTGTCTATACTAAGTTTTACTTACTTATTTAGGAGTGACATACGCATAGAGAAATCTTCATCTTCAGATCTATCTGCTTTATAAACCAAGGCGTTTTTGGTAGAATCAATACCGACATAAGGTAGAAGGTCTATATATATATATATATAATAAGTAAAACGAATCTATTGAAGCTAAGCATATCTGTATATATATACCGTCATCTTTAGCACCCTCAGCTGAACTGGGCTCGTAAAATAAGGCTGTGAATGTGGGATCATGCAAACGATGAGCGTCAAGGATATCGCGTGGATTGAGTTCAGTAATCAAATCGCAAGGAACAACAATAAAATCTCTCTATGTATTGTCTCAGTGTTTCATATCCCAATATCTTTCCATATAACAAAACAACCTACATCAATCTTATCTTTGATAGAGCGAAGTGCTTCGGCTGTTTCAAAATCTTCCTCGACACCCACAACAGTGCAATGAACACTTCCAGTGTATCCTTGAGCGAGATAAGCTGATAATTTCTTGATTGCATTTCCATTAGCTTGAATGACAACGATGGCGTCTAGATGTAACATGCGGTTTATCTTAGTACACGTTCCTTTTACAGTCGTTTATTTTTCCCTAGAAATAAGAAGGTTATTCCTTACCATGGATACCAGCCTTTTCCAGCCATTCCAAAGTATATGAAATGATGGGTTTATTTCCAACAGGTAATAGCGCCTTTGGTAAGCTATCTTCTTCTGAGATTGGGTAGAGTCTACTAAGTGTGAATAACAATCTCGAGTAAAAAGGGTGCTGGTATTTACCTATTACTACTTCCGTAGCCAGCGAATACAACAGCCTGGAACTCGCTTACTTTATGGTGTTTTGGTTTTTCAAATAGCATATTTAGTGTCTTGGTTGATACACGAAAACTTGAGTTATTTTTTTCTTTTTCTTTTTTACAAATGCCGAACTAAATTTACAGTGACGTTCATGTGGCTTGTTAAATTGAACATTTTGTGAATTGAGCGCCGCAGCGAGCTTGGTCAAAAACTTTAAATTGCTGTGCCTCATCATGAACAAGACATGAAAATAAGGTTCCAGAACCCTGAATGACTAATTACAAATTAATTAAATGAATAATATACAAACATATTTTGTTATTTATTATAATGAGAATGTCTATTTTAAAAGAGTGTACATCCAAAATCATATTTAACTGATGTAGCACCTGTTTTATTGCAGAAATGATATGTTTAGTCATCTTGTTTATTAAGATCTGATAAGAATTCGAATATTCCAAGACTGAGGAGAATTGCTTAACCTATATAGTATTTTTATTATATATACAGTTCTCGCATAAAGCATAGTTATATACCAGCTTAATGCTACCGAAAGTGCAGGTAAAATCACTACTATCATTATTAAAGCAAAATAACTAAATATATCGAGATTAATAATGATAATAGAAGTTAAGACTATTCTTATTATTAATATTATTCCACTATGCTGATCATTCAGGATAAATTGGTTTAGAACAAGAAAAAAAAGAAAAGGGGATGGGGTTATCATCCTATCAATTTCTTTATATCAATGTTTCGAATCGGCAAGTAAAGAAATCCGATGATCATGTCATTTTTCCTTTACTTCCGCAAAGCAGTTTGCCATGGAGAACCCCAGTTTTACGTTGTCATGGAAACCCGAAAGAATAATAAGGATCGAAAAGTGGAATCTCACTCCAGTATTACGTCATTTTAAAACGTCAATTGTATGACAAGGTAAAGACTTGTATATCAACTTGAGTATTTTAATTCTAGCTGTTTTCTTTCGAAACAAATGATTTTCTTATTCAAGTTCTTAAATATGAATAATAAAATGTAAGTGTGACTGTAGAAAGGGTCACCGT
This sequence comes from Backusella psychrophila, assembly GCA_024139485.1. Lineage (NCBI taxonomy): Eukaryota > Fungi > Mucoromycota > Mucoromycetes > Mucorales > Backusellaceae > Backusella > Backusella psychrophila. The sequence goes on along the minus strand of VCJK01001800.1, from coordinate 44,656 downwards.
AAGGCGGTTCTCAATATCTATTCTCAAAATAGTTCAGCATTTCGGTGGATTGTAACCACTTTGGTGACTATAAATATCAACTTTTTTTGTATTAGATGAATTTCAATTTTTATCAACCAAGCCATTCCCATTCCAAAGCTATTTGTACATCACTTTGATCATAAGAGTAAGCACTGTGCCTGGAGTATATTCATATTCTTTATCTGGATTGCTAATGTAGCTTTATTCATTCCACTCCGATCAGAAGTAGTTTTTTTTTTTCCAAGATTACATTTGATACCAATTCAATATCGATTAGCCATGTTTTAATACAATTATAGAATTTTTACATGGTCGTTTTTGTGGTACGATCAGACAACCACTTAATTTTGGCCAATCATTCTGATGTATTTAGACACAGTGAGACCTATTGAAGGCAGTTGATCACACCACAGTGAAAGTGAGACCCGCAAACTGTAGCCGACCCACTTAGTTGTGCCAAATCAGGTTGTTGTAGAGTAAAGAACAAAGCGGAGTATATATCAAGATCAATTTTTTTTTTGGTACTGTTTATCTATCCAAAAACAGAACCCTTCACGTCGGGTAGAAAGTTGCACCCAAAACCCGAGAGCATAAAAAGTGGAGTGACCCGATTTGTCAGTCACAATATAAAAACTATGAATTGACAGGAACCCATTCTTTTTTTTTCTTTCTTTCCTTTACTCTATTTTATTCCCTTAATTATTTTTATATATTTAAATTTTATTATTAACTTATATCAGCATCTCTTTACTTTCTTAATTATTATATAATCAATATGAACCCACAAATTATCTCCAGTTCTCCTCACACTTCATTGGGACGTAGCAGTTATGACGAAATTGATGAGCGTTTATTTGATTCATACTTGGACATCTCCGGCAACAAAGCATTATTTACCAAATCTTCATTTAGCAGTCCTGTTCTCTCAGAAGAAGACAGCGATTCATCCAGCTCACTTAAAAGATCTGTTATTGGTACAGGCCGAAAAGTAAACAAGCAGGCCGTTTTGAACAGGCGCTTAAACGATGCTGCCAAATGTAAGTTATCGTGGTGGGAGTGATAAAAAAAAACAAAGAAGAAAAAGAAAAAGAAAAAAAAACGGTTTTTTTAAAGTTCCGTTTCAAAAAGTGAAAACAACAACAATGGTTTTCTAATATGGTTTTTCCTTGTGTGTGTTTAGTGCCCTTAAAGAAAGAAGAATCCGACTCCGAAAGCGAAAATGAACGCTCCAAGAATACAAAGAAATCAAAGTCAAAAAAGGTCAATGTTTCCAAGGACAATGAATCCGACAAGAAACAAAAGAATTTGTACAAGACCGAATTATGTCGTAATTGGGAAGAAACTGGCCACTGCAGATATGGTGTCAAGTGTCAATACGCTCATGGATCTAAGGATTTGCGTCAAGTCGAACGTCATCCCAAGTACAAAACTCAGAAGTGTCGTACATTTCATCAGACTGGCTCTTGTCCTTATGGCGCTCGTTGCACTTTTAGACATTTTAATCTTCCTGGTGACAAAGAAGAGCTCTCTGAAACATCATCAGTAGTAACAGCAGAGGAAGAAGAAGAACAGTCCATTTATTATGATGAGTCCGAATCCACTTCCATCTTTTCCACCAACAATCAAAATATGCTTCACCAACACTGGTTCGGGCATAACACTAGACTCAATACAGCTAGCTCACTTGCCGATGAAGGTTTGATGAACCAGTTTTCAAACACTTCTTTGTTATTCGACCTAGAAGACTCTCTTCTTCCATCCAATGCAGAAAGTCTACTCCCTCACGAGCTTTTGTTTGATTTGGAGTCTCCTCAAGAAGAAAAGAAGCCTGCACGTTGCCCTCTTCGTGACTATGTGACACTACCCAACTTTTCCCATTTCCAAATGCCTCAGCAACAGGAGAATGAAGCACCAGCCTCACTTTGCAAAAGTCTCTTCAAACCTTGGTTATTTTAAGAACTTCTTATTTAATTTTTATTAATGCATTTTATTCATTTCAACACAACACCCCAAACGATTGCGACGGAAATTTCCTTTTTTCTAGTTTTTTTTTTCTTTTCTATTTACTTTTTTTTGGGGGGTGTTCAATATCCGAAGTGTAAAAATATCTATTCCCCATAAAAAAAAAACGTCGCACACCTTCATCTTTTAGCATTTATTCCCGTCCCCCTCCCCCCCCCCTTTTCACGCTATTTAAACTTTTCATTGTTCATGTTAAATATCTATTTTGTATATTTCTAATTTTATTCTTTTTTTTTTTAAATAATAACGAAATAAAATAAATAAATCAAACGTATCATCTACATCTTTATTGTACTCCGAACAAGTGGGCACCAGTAATAAAGCATCTTTGTTAAGCATGCCGTGGAACGTCAAGATCGCTTTAACAAAACGTGGCTATCATTTATTCATTACATGTGTTTATTAAATGGTGCAACTATATTTCTGAAGGCACATATCTCCCCCACTTGTCTTGGAAAACCTCCACGTTTTTTTTGTCATGTGTTTTTTCTAGATGTTTAAAAAAGCAAAATAGAAAACATTCTCGGAATTTAAACGTGTATGGTTTTTTTTATTTTGATATGACTTCCTTATATCCTCGAGCAGATCTCAATATAATTCTTAATATTTTTATTTGTCCATCACGGTAGATATGAGCTGATACCTTTACATGGCAGACTAAAGGTCCTTTGGGTTCATAAATAGAAAAGAAAATCGTTGCCTGTTGCAAGCCATCGAGGAGACATGTCAGATCTGATTTGATCACTTTTCCCCACACCAGACTGTTCGATCTCCCGAGCCTTCTCTCTTTCAATATGCGAATGGTATCATGATAGATTGTAGTTTGTGGTAAAGGCATCATGCTAAAATCCAGCCATTGTGTCGTGGTGTTTTTAAAGATACGCCAGGATAGAAGGGAAGCGATACTTCCTACTGTCACCAATGCAATCGGCCCTGCTGTGGTACTCAACAGTGTCAGTCCTCCAGCAGCGGCCCACATCAAACGTCGAGAGTTCTTGTGCGTGGCTAGCAGTAGCTTCGGCAACACCCATATGGATAGTGCTTGATGGGGCGCTGTTTGGTTTTTGGTTTTTGATAGCATTTTTGGTATGGTCAGTTTATTATAATATGCCCGTCGTCTTAATGCTATTTTGGAAAACATATCGCCAGAATGAATAAATACAATATAAAGAATACCAAAATGAAATGTATGACCTATATAAATAGATAAGAACCCTTGAAATATCTAAAACCTATCATGCGTTCTCTTTTTATTTATGAGAAAAACAAATAATGCTGCAATAATATTAAATGTGATATTTTGGTAAAATTAAAATGCCTTTTTTTTTCTTCTTTTTCTAGATTTGAAGAAAGGTGATGCTTGTGTAAATATAAACATTTCATATTGCATGAAATGATCATGATGTACAATGAATATTAAATAGAGGCGCTTGAAGTAGGATAGATGCCAGATAAAATGGAATCCAAATCAATGCCAGAAGGAAGAGGAAGATCATTAGTGGCAGTTGGCAAAGCAGAAAAGATCTTTGGCAATACTGATGTCACTTTTGGTGAGTTCATCACTGAGTTTAATTCCTTTAACAATACGGATGATTGATCCTTAAAAAAGTTTTATTGTTGCGTCAGTCACTTTTAAAACTCGATATATATCACAGAGAACTTACGGTAGCAGGACATTGAAATGATATATGACTGTTATAAGGTATAGGCAAACCAATACCAAGAATGCTTGCAGTCGCGGTGATTTCATATTTTAGTTTAATATTTTGAGACTTTTCACTGCATTGTGACAATAATTTAGTAAACATTTTCTTCTCTTCGGGTTTTAATATGTCAACGGATAGAAGTATTGGATATGTTATATTGGTGATTTCATTTGGCGAAATATAAACATTCTCTAAATGTCCATTACCGATGGGATTTTTATAAGAGTCATAATATATCTATAATATTTATATGAATACATTAACCTGATAGGATTATTGGACTATGCACTTGTTTACTTACTACTGAGTCTATGGCTTTAAACATCATGCCTTCAAAATTTGGATTATCGACTGTAAATCCCAATTCAAAGCCTACTGTCGCATTTGATCCTTTTAAATTAAAATTTGGCACCCCCTTCATCTCAGTAAAGAGAACAGACGGTTTTTTAAACAGAGAAATCAGGACTGCAGCACAAGCAATAAATCCAAGTAGAAGCAAAAATAATATGCATGTAAGCCATCTACACGGTCTTGGGCAGCATACAAAACATCCACAGCAACATAAAGAATCACAGCATGTTGTTTTACGTTTGTAGAGTTTTTCGTGCATTGGTTTGATTGTATGTGGTGCATCTATTGATTTTGGGTAGTATTCACGAGGTTCGTAAGTAGGTACCATGTATCTACTATTACGATACGGCGTATGCGCTGAATTGTAGTGATGATAATATGAAGGTGGGCGATGTGTTGTCATAATTATTTCTACTGTAGAATGTAGTTAAAAAAGAGAGAGAGAGAGAATGACATGACAACATTTTACTAGATTATTTATGTGGATTTGAGAGTGGATTCTTTTCTACATTGACAGGAAAAATGAAAGGGGTTATTTAAACAACAGTTAATTAAAAGCTGGCGAAGAATGATAATGCCTTTTAAGGTTAATACATTATATCATTTTCACTGGTTTAAAAAATATGTCTGTGCCACCAGTAGTTGTCATAGACGATATGTCACAACCATATTCTGGGATTATATCTATTAGATGTGATAAAATATGGAGTGTTATATGAAACAGGTATATAATACACTCAATATCTTCTATATATTACTAATAAGAAAGAAAAATACCATTCCTTGATGATAATCTCTCTTTATTACATAAAAAATGTTTCTATTTTTATTTATAGGAACAACTCCTTGTTATTATTAAAAAAAATTATAATTGACAGATTTATTTGTTTAGTGTCTGTGCTGATATTTATTCTATTATTGATCATAATAGCACTTATGGTGATGACGATAATAAGAGCAAGAAAAATAAATATCTGCTGAATATCACATATAAAGAAAGTGTTTATCCGCATATCCTAAAGTATCAATAGTATAGTATGTGACCACAAGATCTTTTTTAAAGTTTAACTGCAACAGTACCTGTTCATGTGAAAGAGATGTGGATCAGATACCCCTATCATAGAAGGCTAGATGTTCTTTCCGAATGAGAAGCAAGGTAATAAGGCGTAACTAGTATGCTACATTCTAACTGAGCTTATTATTTTAGTAGTAATAGCATCAGTGTTTGATATAGTAAGTGTAGTAAAACAGCTAGATCAGTCAGTCCATTGTCATGTCAGTGACTGCAGGACATAACATAAGGGATGAGAGTTAAAACGGAGAAAAATAATAATGACATTCAAACAAGATAGTCGTATTACAAAAAGTCATTACTTTTCTTCAACAACTCACATGATGGGTTGCATCAAAAGAGAGGCTTTTTGGTTGATTCAGAAATTAAACCTGAGTTTAATTTGGTTTGTACGCACTTATTATTTAAGCTCCTCGCTGCCTGGTGTTTCTCTTACTCGCCACCCCTTTTTTTTTTTCCTTTTACACTTTTTTGAACTGTTTAATAACATAAAAAAAGACAAAGGGAAATAAGCAAATATGTCAGGAAACAACATCAAAGTAGTGTGTCGTTTCCGTCCACAAAACTCGCTCGAAGTGAGAGAAGGTGGTGTTCCTATCATCGACGTTAACGAAGATGGAACCCAAGTTGAGATCAAGGTAAACACTACGTTTTTATTTAAATAAGAAACAAAGAAATAGCCTCATCTTCATCATCTTGACTCACATGACAACTGTAGGGAGATACCACAAGTAGTTATGCCTTTGATAAAATTTTTGGCATGAACACTCCTCAGAATGATGTTTTCCAATATTCCATCAAGAGCATTGTAGATGGTAAATAAATATATATATTTGAATGTTGCCATGACAACGACATGTGTCTAATATATTATTTTGAAACCAGATGTTACCGCAGGTTATAACGGAACTGTTTTCGCTTACGGCCAAACTGGTTCCGGTAAAACGTTCACAATGATGGTTTGTGTTATAAAAAATTAAGGTTTTTCCTGGTTCCTTTGAATACTAATTTTTTCTTCTTTTTTTTTGCACTTACTAGGGTGCGGACATCGATGACGAAAACACAAAGGGTATCATCCCTCGTATTATTGAACAGATTTTCACAAGTATCAACGATGCACCTAGCAATATTGAGTTCACTGTAAAGGTCTCTTATATGGAAATCTATATGGAAAAAGTTAGAGATCTTTTTAACCGTAAGTTTAAATATATTATTAATATAATGATAATTAAAATGTTGCTTTTTTTAATACATAGCTTCCGCCGACAATTTGGCTATTCATGAGGACAAAACACGCGGAGTTTATGTCAAAGGTCTTTATGAAATTTATGTCGCTAATACTGATGAAGTATACCAAGCTATGAAGAACGGTAGCAGTAACCG